>MU224596.1:2437997-2511653 GCA_018584345.1 Thuja plicata | reverse complement strand
TTACAGTTTCGCAGAAAATGACCCGCAGCTCAATTCTTCTTACCAGACGACGCCGACCTTTTTGGTTATGTGCAAATAAACAATGAAAGGGACGACATGCATTTAAGGCAAGGTTTATGAGGGAAATTCGGTGAATTGATATGGCAATCCAAACTATAATTTCTATTTCCGTGCCTTCTGTGCTTGAAAAGACTCACAGTGTGTTATGTCAAAAATGCTTGTCAGAGACGTGCGTTTAGCATTTAACCCATCACATCATGGCGGCTCCATTTTTATGTATGCGTGTTATGATGAACACGTGCCTCAGCATCGCCTTCTCATTTGTCACTCAAAATGCTTCGGTGGGTCCCCTTTTTGATGTTTTAATTGACCAATGAACACCTGCACAAAACATAGCGTTAGCTTTGAAAACATGTTGAGGTTGAAGTTGAAGTTTTCGATCTTTCGAATTCAACTTCAACTTCGACTTGCAAGAGACTTTTACTCAGAGTGAAGGCACGGGTTTGTGAAGACCGAATGACTTGAATGGGTTTACGAACTTGAATTTGAAGTTGGACAGAACTTCAACTTTGACTTCAAGATAGTGAATTGACTCATGCATTCTTTTGAAAAGTATGGGGTAACACACATATATTAGATTGCTTCAAAACCCTATTTTATGTATGTGCAAGAGGCAGAAGAGGAGTTGTTGAAGTGATTTCATTTTGAAGTGAAATGTACAAAGGGTTATTTTGTTCAGAAGTAGGAATCAAGAAGAGCATAACACAGTGAACAGCAGAGTAAAGATATATCAGAATAGAAGATCAGAAGAGATACTGAAAAGAGGAGATCCATCATCAGCATCAGAGTGCATATTTAAGGATCAATACTTGAGACTTTTTAATCATTGTATCATGTGAAAATATCTTAATAGAGTGGTTTTAGCAGGCCTTTATTTATCTCTTAATAGAGTGCTTACTTCATTGTAAGTTTAAATCCTTTAACAAGGTAGATTGTAATGATTTGAAGCTTTTAACAGAGCAGACCTCTAACAGGGTAGATTACATTTTTTAATCAAACATTGTAGCATTAATAGGTACACTTTATTACTGCAGTAGTGGAGACTTTTATGGGTGTCATCCCCACCCCAATTTTACCTGTTTGGGTTTCTGGGTTACCAAGTTATTGTGTTATGTGTTACTTATTTCATGGTGTGGATGCTATCTAAGATTACATTAAATTCATTCATGTATGAATATGTTATTAGTTTGTTTTAAGTGTTTAATTTTGAAGATCTGATTCACCCCCCCGTCTCACTATCTTGCATTCACATTATTGTATTTCCAAAAATTTGTATCAGAGCTTAGTTCTCTAAAAGTTTATAATCAACTTGAGAATACAAATCTTGAAATGGAGATCTACAAGATGGGTAAAGTCATTGAGAATCAAAATATTGATGTTCAGTTAGCACTCCAACAACTTGAGACTGCAAGAAATGAATTAAAGAAGTCCTTGGCTACAAGAAAAGATTTGGCCAAATAGATGAATGAAACTCATTCTCAGGAAGAGGACACCACAAATATATTTTAGAATGAAGATTCTACCAAGAGCGATCTAGCAATAGAAGATCTACTGGAAAAGAATAGTGCACTATGTGAAGAAGTCAAAAATATGAAAAAGGAACAAGAAGCCCAATAAATAAGGATGTGTGAAGTTGTTGAACAAAAAAAAAAAGTCAAAGATGACAAGGCTATGGTAGAAGAAGACAAGAGAATGCTAATTACCAGACTTGATGAAAGAAAACATGATGTGCAAACCATGACAGTCAATCAAGTGGACATGGCTAATCAACTACTACTTGCAAATTAGGAGATCAGCAGGAAAGACTTGGAGATTGTTAATCTTAGATCTGAGAACAATCAATTGAAAGATGAATTGAGATCTGAGAAAGAAATTAATAATAGAGTGAATGATCCAAGTGCAGCCATGAGCTACTTTGAACAATTGGTGGAAGCATCAAGAAGACCTAAAGATTCTTCTTGATTAGGTCACACAAAACAACATTCAACCACTAAAAATGGAGAATCATCTAAGATAGGTGAAAGAAGGAATGCTAAGTCAAGAAACAACAAACCTATTTTTCACCACTATGGAAAACCAGGCCATACAAAAAACATTTGACGAAGCAAGAATGGTAAGTCCAACCTAAAAACTAATTTTAATGGTTACTTCTTTAACTGTAATAAGTTTGGACATCAAGCACATGAATGTAAGGATAAGGCAAGAAAAACACCTAGATTCAATGGTAATTGCTATAATTTTCACAAATATGGGCATAGAGCACAAGATTGCAGATCTAAAGGTAAATAGTAGTGGACATCAAAGGTACAAGAGAAATCACCAAGAAAAGGCAATACTCACAATTGGGATTACAATACATGGAATAGTTGTCATTACTGTGGTGAATATGGACATGTTCCAGAAAACTACATAAGGACATATTTCAGAGGTAAATCTAAAAGTTGGATGAATGGAAGCCTAGATTGTCATAGTTGTCTGAAAATTGGTCATACAAGGAAAGATTGCAAGACTAGGGTACCTGCTCCTACTGTTGAGCAAATAATAGAACACATGAACAAGACATGGGTTAAGAAGACTGAACCATGCAGGAGTGAAGCTAATGAAGCCAAGGTCACCCAATCCAATGGATCAGGTGATCACATCATCTCCAACTAAGAGAAAGAGGTATGTAAGGAACTGTATTTAAAATTCTTATCTTACATCAGTTCCTCACATGAAATGTACAAAAAGTTGATATTTTCATATGTTAAGATGCACCAGGACATATTTGAAGACAAAATGCCGAGATGAGAAAATTGCACTATAGTTGTTGAGTATCTATCATGGACACTAAAGCCAAATTCTTTAGTAAGTGTCGAGTTTTGTTGGCCGAGTAAAAATTTTGTGAAGGCCGAGTGTAGTGAGCCGAGTGGGATGCAAGTTGTGTTAGAGCCGAGAATAGCTGGCTTGCACTAACTCAATGGGAAAAACATTTAATGCTCACCTACTTTTACCGTTCAAAGCATATAAAGGATGAACAGTTGATATTTCATTCTTACCTTGCAATTTTACTATTTATAGAGTGATTGAAGCGATTTGCAGAATTGATCTTAATAGAGCTAGGAATGGAGATTTCATTAGTGTTCCGACAAAAATCCTAAAGTGAAAAGTGAATAGAGAATAGTGAAAAGCATCACTTGCCGAGGTATTCTATTTTTCATCTCTTAAACCCTAAATTTTAGAATTATGGCTGCAAGTTCTTTCGCACCAGCCAAGAGTATGGAAGCAGAACAAGAACAAATTTAGTTAATTCAGAGTGATGAATGTGAATCTATTAACTTTTGAGCCATCCCTGAAAATGCAATACAAAGTGATTTAACGGGACCCCTCTCATCCATTCCTCCCAAGGTACTTATGATTCATGATGTTTGATCATGTTATATGGTTAAAATTGGAGAAGTAGGTGATAATGAATTAAGGAAATCCTACAACAAATTGTGTGAAAATGGAGTTTTGAAGGCAAAATTCAAACACTTAGCCGAAAAAGGGTTAACTCGTGCCCTAGATTTTCCCCAAGGTTTCAAAGATGAATGGATCAAGGTTATCCTTATCTGAGTTCATG
This sequence comes from Thuja plicata, assembly GCA_018584345.1. NCBI lineage: Eukaryota > Viridiplantae > Streptophyta > Pinopsida > Cupressales > Cupressaceae > Thuja > Thuja plicata. The sequence goes on along the minus strand of MU224596.1, from coordinate 2,507,992 downwards.
ACATGAGCATGTGGCTAGACAATGGACCAGTCAAGATCACTAGAAGCATGATTCATCAGGTGACTAGATATCCTGTAGTGAATGGAAAGTGGACAATGAGGGATAAAAGAAAAGAGGAAATTACATTGAACACTAGAGTAATATGGAATAAAAAAGGTATGACTATCTCTAAAATCACTCACATAGAACTTGATTTTTGAGTAAGGGTAATTGCACACAAGTTCTATCAGTCTAGCAGATTGGACAGTGTTCCTTGTACAATAGTTGATCAGGCATGGAAAATTGTGAAGAAGAATCACACATATGATCTTGCTGAGCTACAATAGACATAGTTAGCCGAGAACCTTGTATCAATCAGAAAGGCTAAGAGATCATCATGTAAGTTTGGTTCTTTACTAGCATGTATATTTTTCTTCATTCAGGATACATTTCCTACACTGGGAAATATTGTTTGGAAAAAGGATAGACCCATAACAGTTCAGATTAGTGAATGTATAGAGAAATTAGGAAGCAATTTCAATAGCATTATGGGTAGCTATTTTGTAGAATTCAAGAAAAGAATGAGATTAAGGACTAGGATTCCTAAGTCACTAGTGGAGAAGCACTGTGAGGAAATCTATTTTCTAGTTGATATAGATAATAATTATATCAAGGCAATGAATCCTCGAATAACATGTTTAGAGCCATTTCCATATGAGATTAATGTTGATGAAGCATTAGCTGCCATCGCTGCACTCCTAGCCAAGGAAATTGACACCAGAGAAGAGAGATTTGGAAACTATGAAGAAGCTAAGGCTAAGATTTCAAGAAGTTTGAATGAAGGAATTATGGAGAGGAAAAGAAAGAAGATAGTGAAAAATCTAAAGAAAATGGTTGGCTTGGGTAGTGATGAAGAACCTGATGATGCAGCTCTAGGTCTGACCATTGGACAAGGTGAGGATATCTCTACTGAGGAGGAAGTCAGTGCATCAGAAGAAGTTACAAAGAAAGCTAAGGGCAAGAAGCCATCAATTTTCATAATAACCAAGCCTAGCCGAGCAGAACCCAAAGTTACACCTCCTGCAGCTAATCGTCCAAGGACAAGAGAATCTTAAAAAAGTGTATGGTAAGAGAAAATTTGTAGAAAGTAGTTCTGGCAAGGAAGAAAAGGTTGCTTCTATGGTTGAGCCGAGTAAGCTAGCAAAGAGACCAAGGAGGAAATTAAATCTGCCAACAGATAGTGATGAGGAGAAGATACAAACTGATGAACCCACAAACATACCTAAAGCTCAATTCAAGAAACCAGCAAGCATTGATGAGGTATGTGATACTTTGAGGAATTTAGCAGGGTTAGCAACATTTAAGTTCATCAAATATGAAAAGTTGAAAACAACAGATAGGATCAAAGTTCAGGAAGCAGTCTTGGATACCTTCAAATTGACTCCTACAGAGATAGGAAATCATGTGCCTGATGAACTATATGACTTTCTATCAAGCAAATGGGAATTTGCACTGGCCACTGAAAGACAGATCAGGGAAGGAACCCTGGCAAAGATAATTCCTAAATTAACCTCTAAATAATGAACCAAATTCATAGAGGATTATAAGAATAGGTTTGTTCCCAAACTCAAAGGATATGTTGTTTTGAAGAATGACATTGAAGGTGTAGTGAAACAAAGCACAAGGACTTGGAAAGAGATTTTTGGATTGCTCATTCCAAAAGATAAGAAATCTGGTGAAGGGCCATCCGAGCCAAAGGAAAAAGAAGTGGAAGAAAAGACTACCCCTAATCCATAGATACTTAAAGATCAAATTGCAGTAGAACAAGACAAGACCAAGGATACATTAGATGCAATAAACATTGTTGATCTGATTGCAGACAATCCCATGGATTATATAGTTGATGATCCAATTTGAATGCTGAGGAACAACAGATGCTGAGTGGAAAAGACACTAATTCACCTATTAAGGCAATTGATACTAAAGAAGAAAAGTCCACAGCATCTGGTGATAAAATTGAAGCTGGCAGTATTTAGCAAAGTGAAGGGCAACAACAAGCAAATGATAAAGGGGTAACTTCACAAGATCCACATATTTTAGAGGCTGTGAAGACATTTTTTGATAGTAGAGTATTAATAACAGATGTTGTTGATAAGCCTAAAGAAGAAGAGGTAGCACAAGTGTTGGTTGAGCTACCACACTCTGCATCATCCACTCCCACAAGTCCCAAAACCAGTGGTATGCCAAATCCACAGACTATATTGATAGAATTGAAGGAGGCATTGGAGACTGAAACTGAAAAAGGGAAAGATATTATGCTACCGAGAATAAGTTCTCCAGAAATGAAGAAGAAGAAGATCTTGAAGAAGTCACAGACTTTAGATGTAACACTAGATGAAGTCATTGTGATTCCACAATGGGATCCCAATGAGTTATCTTTTGAACAAATTGAGACTCTTCAAGAGTTACTTAAAAGGAAGAAAATATAGGAAGAGATGAAGATAGAATAAAATAAAAAGTAGGTGTTGCATGACATAAAAGACATATTTACAAAGGCGTTTGACTTAGAGGATGAAATGCCTCAAGCTCCAATCATAGATCAACTAGTCACCATTGTACAGAAAGTAATAGATGAGGACATTGACAACAATGAGAAGCTTCTACAATGGTCCTAGAGAAGATTTGAGAGCAAATTTATAGAGAAGATCTCAGAAGAGATAGCAACAAAATAGGTTGAACTTTCTATTCTTGTAGAAACGTTAGAGAAAGTTACAGCCAATGTTTATTCTTTGTATAAGAAATTATGTGATGTAGAATTTTTCACAAAGGATAATTTATAGCTTTTTGAGAAGCTATAGTTAGATTTGAGATCAACTGGTACTACTCTAGGTAAAGATACTACCTCCAGTTCTTTACATTTTAATAAGTTGATAAATGCACAAAGGAGAATAGCCGAGCTTATGGCTGAAGATGGTTGCATAAGGGCCAAGTTGATAACTATTTAGACAAGATTGTTTCCTCATTTGGAGGTGATACAGAAGGAAATTTCAAAAGCTAAGCAGTTATCATAGATTAGTGTAAATCTATCAACTACAGAGAGTTTAGTGAGTCTAGCTGCCGAGCTAGAAATAAAAATGGAGTAGTAACAACTGATGTTGTTGATAAGCGTAAAGAAGAAGAGGTATCACAAGTGTGTGTTGAGCTACTAGACTCTGCATCATCCACTCCCACAGGTCCCAAAACCAGTGGTATGCCAAATCCACAGATGATATTGATAGAATTGAAGGAGGCATTGGAGACTGAAACTAAAAAAAGGAAAGATATTATGCTGTCGAGAATAAGTTCTCCAGAAATGAAGAAGAAGAAGATCTTGAAGAAGAAGTCACAGACTTTAGATGTAACACTAGATCAAGTCATTTTGATTCCACAATGGGATCCCAATGAGTTATCTTTTGAACAAATTGGGACTCTTCAAGAGTTACTTAAAAGGAAGAAAAGACATGAAGAGATGAAGATAGAACAAAAGAAAAAGCAGGTGTTGCATGACATAAAAGACATATTTACAAAGGCATTTGACTTAGAGGATGAAATGCCTCAAGATCCAATCATAGATCAACTAGTCACCATTGTACATAAAGTAACAGATGAGGACATTGACAGCAATGATAAGCTTCTACAATGGTCCTGGGGAAGATTTGAGAGTAAATTTCTAGAGAAGATCTCAGAAGAGATAGCAACAAAATAGGTTGAACTTTCTATTCCTGTAGAAATGTTAGAGAAAGTTACAACCAATGTTTATTCTTTGTATAAGAAATTATGTGATGTATAATTTTTCACAAAGGATAATTTACAGCTTGTTGAGAAGCTACAATTAGATTTCAGATCAACTGGGACTACTTTAGGTAAAGATACTACCTCCAGTTCTTTACATTTTAATAAGTTGATAAATGCACAAAGGAGAATAGCCGAGCTTATGGCTGAAGATGGTTGCATAAGGGCCAAGTTGATAACTATTTAGACAAGCTTGTTTCCTCATTTGGAGGTGATACAAAAGGAACTTTCAAAAGCTAAGGAGTTATCATAGATCAGTGTAAATCTATTGACTAGAGAGAGTTTAGTGAGTCTAGCTGCCAAGCTAGAAATAAAAATGGAGTAGTAACAATAGATGTTGTTGATAAGCGTAAAGAAGAAGAGGTAGCACAAGTTTGTGTTGAGCTACCACACTCTGCATCATCCACTCCCACAGGTCCCAAAACTAGTGGTATGCTGAATCCATAGACAATATTGATAGAATTGAAGGAGGCATTGGAGACTGAAACTGAAAAAGGGAAAGATATTATGCTGCCGAGAATAAGTTCTCCAGAAATGAAGAAGAAGAAGATCTTGAAGAAGAAGTCACAAACTTTAGATGTAACACTAGATGAAGTCATTTTGATTCCACAATGGGATCCCAATGAGTTATCTTTTGAACAAATTGGGACTCTTCAAGAGTTACTTAAAAGGAAGAAAAGACAAGAAGAGATGAAGATAGAAAAAAAGAAAAAGAAGATGTTGCATGACCTAAAAGACATATTTACAAAGGCTTTTGACTTAGAGGATGAAATTCCTCAAGCTCCAATCATAGATCAACTAGTCACCATTGTATAGAAAGTAACAGATGAGGACATTGACAGCAATGAGAAGCTTCTACAATGGTCCCGAGGAAGATTTGAGAGCAAATTTATAGAGAAGATCTCAGAAGAGATAGCAACAAAATAGGTTGAACTTTCTATTCCTGTAGAAATTTTAGAGAAAGTTACAGCCAATGTTTATTCTTTGTATAATAAATTATGTGATGTAGAATTTTTCACAAAGGATAATTTACAGCTTGTTGAGAAGCTACAGTTAGATTTGAGATCAACTAGTACTACTTTAGGTAAAGATACTACCTCCAGTTCTTTACATTTTAATAAGTTGATAAATGCACAAAGGAGAATAGCCGAGCTTATGGCTGAAGATGGTCGGATAAGGGCCAAGTTGATAACTATTCAGAAAAGCTTGTTTCCTCATTTGGAGGTGATACAGAAGGAACTTTCAAACGCTAAGGAGTTATCACAAATCAGTGTAAATCTATCAACTGCAGAGAGTTTAGTGAGTCTAGCTGCCGAGCTAGAAATAAAAATGGAAGTTATGAAGGTTGCAAAGGAAAGATGGGATACAACATTTGAATCCACCCTGTAGCTTCATAAGAAATTTTTGGATAAGTACAACTTAACCCCACCAGCAATCAGTGACAAAAACAAGGGGGAAGTTAATACTATGGAAGGAGGAAGTCAGTAAGGAGTTATGAAAGGATACATCAGTACAACAAAGGTACACTTATATATAATTTTTGAAGGCATTGTAAAATTTTGTATAACTATATTCCTAGGGGGAGTACTTAAATTCTTAGGCAATATTTTGATGAAATGTATAGAAGTAATGATAAGTGTTTTTGCCACTAATATCAAAGGGGGAGATTGTTAATCTCTAAGCTCTATTGATGATTAGTGCCCAACACTTAGTCATTTCATTAGGCAATTTTAGTTGGCTATAACTGTAGCCGAGCTAAAACTATGCAATGCCTAGTTACATTACCGAGCCGAGTTACATTGCCGAGCCGAGTAGACAGGGATGTTAAATGCCGAGCAGGATAGTTTTTGTATAATTGTTAGGAATGATACAAACTTCTAGGATAAGTGATCCGGCCGACTTGTATAAGATTTTTTGGGCCGACATTATGTGCATTTAATATTTTTATATAGATTAATTATGCATTTAATTTTTTTACCCTATGCATTACTCATTGTAAACATTAATTGTAATACCGTCATGGTATGGATATTGGATCTTGATCGCTAATCTAGATCTCACTATCATATCTGTACAGATATATTAGATTGCTTTGAAACCCTATTTTATGTATGTGCAAGAGGCAGAAGAGGAGTTGTTGAAGTGACTACATTTTGAAGTGAAATGTACAGAGGATTATTGTTTTTAGAAGCAGGAATCAAGCAGAGCATAACACAGTGAACAAAAAAGTAAAGATATATCAGATTATAAGATTAGAAGAGATACTGAAAAGAGGAGATCCATCATCAGCATCAGAGTGCATATTGAAGTATCAATACTTGAGACTTTTTAATCATTGTATTAGGTGAAAATCTCTTAACAGAGTGGTTTTAGCAGGTCTTTATTTATCTCTTAACAGAGTGCTTACTTGATTGTAAGTTTAAATCCTTTAACAAGGTAGATTGTAATGATCTGAAGCTTTTAACAGAGCAGACCTCTAATAGGGTAGATTACATTTTTTAATCAAACATTGTAACCTTAACAGGTGCACTTTATTAGTGCAGTAGTGGATACTTTTGTGGGTGTCATCCCCACCCAAGTTTTACCTATTTGGGTTTCTAGGTTACCAAGTTATTGGGTTATGTGTTACTTATTTCATGGTGTGGATGCTATCTGAGATTAAATTAGATTCATTCATGTATGAATATGTTATCAGTTTGTTTTAAGTGTTTAATTTTGAAGATCTGATTCACCCCCCCCTCTCAGTATCTTTCTTTCCCATTATTGTATTTCTAACAGGTCAGGTTTTGACAGGCTTGGTAAGCCTCTTACTTTCATTTTATTTCTTATCCTAACCATGTTGTCAAATTTGACATGACATAACCTTTTATGCCACAACCGTATGTCTTCATTTCTGGCCATTAAACAAGTCGTATTAATATCATCAAGATAGAATAGGTTACCTTTCTTCTGTTCACCGGTTCTGATCAACCTTCTTGATTCATTAAAGATATTTGCATTTTTGTTTTCAAATAAAACTAGGTGTCCTGTGTTATTTAGATGTGAAACACACAATATATTATAGTTAAGTCCTTTCACCCAATATTCATGTTCACATCTGATCATATTATTCAACATTATTGTTCCTTTACCTTCAACTAGACAAGATTAGTCATTACCCATTCTTACTAAGAAACCATTACAATATTCAAAAGTTTCAAAATTTTCCTTATCTCTAGTCATGTGGTGAGTACAACCACAATCAATAATCTAGAAATCATTTTTACTAACATTGGATATGAGTGCAGTGTCAACATACCTTTCTTTTTTGTCTGAATCCTTAGTATTTCCAGCTTTGTTTTCGGCCAGGTAACAATCCTTCTTTCCTTTTTCCTTGAATTCTTGGTTATATCTTCTATCAGATTGTCTGTTTCTTTAGTAATCTCTGTCATCACCTTTGTCAAACTTCTTTTCATATGATGTTCCATTATTTCTATTTTCTTTTCTTTTGTGAGAACATCTAGCATCAAAGTGTCCAATCTCTTTACAATTAAAACATACCAGTGGCAATTTACTTTTTTTATCTACCTTTTCTAGTCTGTAATCTTATATCCATCAGTGCTTCAATCTCATCAAGTTCTTGGTAATCATTATCACTCTCACTGTAATTTCTCATAGTGTGTTTATGACTTGATTTACTTATTTTGAAAGAAGATTTGAATGCAGACTCAATAGTTTGTAAGACACTGTTGTCAAAGTTATTCATCTCAAATGAAATAAGTCTACCAATCAAACTATCTGGAATAAAATTATTATTTTATACTTCTCTCATTTATTATATAGAGGATAATGTAATAGCATAAATAGGTGGTAAGGTTTTGATAATTTTACTTACCACTATTTATTCTTCAAGTACACCTCCTACTCCTCAGATAGTATTAACAACTTCTTCGATTCTACAACTATATTGAGTGATGTTTCCTCCTTCTTTCATTCTTAGGTCATCAAACCTTCTTATTAGGATTTCAGCCTTAGCTCTTAGCACATTCTTATCTCCTCCATTTACTAGATTCAATTTGTCCCACATTTTTTTAGCTGTGGTGCATGATTTGACATCTTCAAATTCAACATCGAAGACTGAGGAAGAAAGGTCTATCATTATATAATTGTGCTCATTCTTTTCTATTAATTGATCAACTGTCAGAGGTCTAGTAGGTAAAACAAATTCATTATCTAAGTATTGAGTGACATCATTTCCAATACCTGATAGGTGGAGTCTTAACATGATTTACCATGATGTAAAGTTGTCCATGTTCAACTTAGGCACATCCCTTTTTCTCATATTGTGATCTTTAGATCAAGTCTTAAAACTCTGTTTCTAAGCACACAATCTATGATACCAATTGTTATAATAACTAAGAGGGAGGGGGGTGGATCAATGGCCTCAAATATTAATCCAATAATTCAACCAAAAATTTATACCACAAATATAAAACCTCTATTTATCTTATTCCTACAAGATGTATGCCTTGTGTGAATATAACATGTATATACTACTCGGTGTTTATAATTTTTAACCTTTCCTTAAAATTTATAGAATATCAGTCTATCTTTTCTTAACCTTTACTAAAATACAGTAAATAAATTAGTGTTTACCGATCAATCCTATTTTAGTAATGTGTAAATAAAACATCAAAGCAATGAACCATATACACATTTGACACATGGATTTTTAATGTGGAAAACTTGTTAAGGGAAAAAGAACTTGGAACCAGTGACCCAAAATTTTTACTCTTCTGATGTGAGCTCGGTGAAGAGACAACCCTGTTAAAGGTTACAAATACACTATTAAGTGCAAACTTGTTAGAGGATTTATCACTAACAATTTATCACTTGACCCAGCATTCACTATGTTGTCAACATGAAAACGTTTTGATACTCCTTGGGATGTATCTCAATATATAAAGGATGGTTAAATCATACTCTATTAAGAGATTTTATGAATCAAGTGTTAAACTCAATCAATAGATGATCTATTCATAAATGCAACTTAATCTTGCAGATATTCAGATCTATTGTAAGCTCATAATACCTCTTCTGATCAATGATCTCTTCAATTCCTTTTATCCACTTCTTTCTTCTTGGTGACTGTTGTTGCTTCTCTCTTTCTCGGTGTCGAGAACATTCTTAGCTCTAGTCCTCAGCATGTATAGAAGATAATGTTGTATTTGTAGATTGAAACAAAGCCATCGATTCCATCTACATCATTTCCACATCATTTCTCTTAGCAAATTTATCTACCTTGACATTTTCAATTTCAATGATTTTGTTAGAGGATTTGTTAAGAAATTTATAAGCCTTGCTTTTGGTAGAGTAACCTATAAATATTCCTTCTTCACCTTTGGAATCAAGATTTCCATTTCTATCATCTTTCAAAATAAAATGTAATGACTTCCAAACATTCTGAAGTAACTTACATTGGGTGTGTATCCATACCATAGCTCATAAGGTGTCTTATTGGTGTCTTTCTTCAGCTGAACTTAGTTTAATGTGTAGACAACAATACTGATAGATTCTCTCTAGAATGTTTGTGTGATGCCTTTTTCAATCATCTGTGTTCTGCAACAATTAACAATTGATTTGTTCCTTCTCTTATCAATCCCATTTTGTTGTGGTGTTCTCAGTGTAGAAATGTGTCTTTGAATTCCATGTTCATTACAAAAGTTAGCTAATTTATCAAAAATAAATTTTCCTCCTCTATCTGATCTTATACATTTTAGTTCATTTCTACTTTGTTTTTCCACTATAGCTTTATATCATTTAAACATCTAGAATGCTTCTTATTTCTCTTTTAAGAATATAACAGTCATCATTCTAGAATAATCATCTACAAATAGAATGATGTATATATCACTATAGTAGCTCTTTTTCATCATTGCTCCACATAGGTCAATATAGAATATCTCTAGAATAGCATTAGATGTGTAGGCTTTTCTCTTGAAACTAGAATTTGTCATTTTACCTTTTTGACAATTCTTACACATGACATGGTTAGGTTTTGACATGAGCGGTAAGCCTCTTAATTTTATTTTGTTGCTTATCCTAACCATAAAGTTAACATGAAAAATCCTTTTATGCCACAACCATATGTCTCCATTTATAGCTATTAAAGAAGTGGCATTAATATCATCAAGATAGAATAGGTTACCTTTTGTTTGCTCTCCATTTTTGATCAACCTTCCTGATTCATTAAAGATCTTTGCCTTTTTGTTTTCAAATACAACTTGGTGTCCTATGTTATTCAGCTATGAAAAAATCAATACATTATAGTTAATTCCTTTCACCCAATATGCATTTTCCCATCTGATCATATTATTCAACATTATTGTTCCTTTACCTTCAACCGGACAAGGTGAGTCATTACCCATTCTTACTGATGAACCATTACAATATTTAGAAGTTTCAAAATTTTCCTTATCTCCAGTCATATGGTGAGTACAACCAATATCAATAATCTAGACATCATTTTTACTAACCTTATATATGAGTGCAGTCTCAATATACCTTTATTTTTTGTCAGAATCCTCGGTATTTCTATTTTTGTTTTTGGCCAGGTAACAAGCCTTCTTTCCTTTATCCTTGAAGTCTCATTTATCTCTTCTATAAAATTGTCTGTTACTTCGGTAATATCTATCATCACCTATATCAAACTTCTTTTCATATGATCTATCATTGTTTCTATCTTCTTTTCTTTTGTTGGGACATCTCGCCTCAAAGTGTCCAATCTCTTTACAATTAAAAAATACAAATGGTAATTTACCTTTGTATCTGCCTTTGCCTCTCTGTAATATTCTACCCATTAGTGATTCAATATCATCAATTTATTGGTCATCACTATCACTCTCACTATCATTTATCATAGTGTGTTTAAGTACTAATTTACTTATTTTCAAAGAAGATTTGAATGCAGACTCAATAGTTGGTAAGACACTGTTGTCAAAGTTTTTCATTTCAAATGAGATAAGTCTACCAATCAAACTATCTAGAGTAAAATTATTATTTTCTACTACTCTCATTTCTTGTATAGAAGATACTCTAATGACATAAACATGCAGTAAGGTTTTGAGAATTTTACTTACCACTATTTATTCTTCAAGTACACCTACTACTCCTTGGATAGCATTAACGACCTCTTTGATTTTGTAGTTGTCCTGAGTGATGTTTTCTCCTTCTTTCATTCTTAGGTCATCAAACCTTCCTCTTAGGCTTGCAACCTTATCTCTTAGCACATTCTTATCTCCTCCATGTACTAGCTTCAATTTTCCCATATTTTCTTAGCAGCAGTGCATGATTTGACATCTTCAAATTCAACATCGAAGAGTGAGGAAGCAATTTGTATCATCATATAATTGTTCTCATTATTTTCTCTCAATTGATCAACTCTTAGAGGTCTAGTAGGTAAAAAAATTAAGTATCTAAGTATTGAGTGACATCTTTGCCAATACCTGATAGGTGGAGTATTATCCTGCTTTACCATGATGAAAATTTGTCCTTGTTCAACTGAGGCAAATCCCTTTTACTCGAAATTGTGATCTTTAGATTGAGTCTTAAAACTTTCTTTCTAAGCACACAAGCTCTGATAAAATTTGTTAGAATAATTGAGAGGGGGGGGGGGGGGGGGGGAANGGTGAATCAGTGGCCTCCAATAATTCAACCAAAAATTTATACCAAAATATAAAACCTCTAGTTATCTTCAGTCCTACAAGATGTATGCCTTGTGTGAATCTAACATGTATATATTGCTTGGTGTTTATACTTCTTGACCTTTACTTAAGCTTTACGGAATATTAGTCTATCTTTTCTTAACCTTTACTCAAATATAGTAAATAAATTTGTGTTTACCGATCAATCTTATTTTAGTAATGTGTAAAGAGAAACATCAAATCAATAAACCATATACACATTTGACACATGGATTTTTAACTTGGAAACCTTGTTAAGAGAAAAACCACTTGGGACTGGTAACCCAAAATTTTCACTCTTCTAAAGTGAGCTTGGTGAAGAGCCAACCATGTTAAAGGTTACAAACACACTATTAAGTGTGACCTTGTTAAAGGATTTATCACTAGTAGTTTATCACTTGACCTAGCATTTACTATGTTGTCAAAATGGAAACCTTTTGATACTCCTTGGGATGTATCTCAATATATGAAGGATGGTTAAATCCTACTATGTTAAAAGATTTTCTAAATCAATGGTTAAACTGAATCAATAGATGATCTATTCATAAATACAACTTAATCTTGAAGATATTTAGATCTATTGTAAGATCATAATACCTCTTCTGATCAATGTTCTCTTCAATTCCTCAGTTCCACTTCTTTTTGGTTGGTGAATCTTGTTTCTTCTCTATTGCTCAGTGTCCGCAAAATTCTTAGCTCTAGTCTTCAGCTTGTATGATCAGATTTGTATTCAAAGACTTCTATCCTCACCAGAATTATCGTCAGCATTCCTCTTTTCATAATGAATTGCTTGTCTCTTTATATAAACATGATTTCACTATTTTTTTCCTTCTTGTTTTCTTCGTTGATCACTTCTTGATCTGTAAAGCTCGCCATGCTTGATTTAGTTTTAATCTATGAAACTCTCCTTGTTTTATGGAATAAAAATACTTTAAACCTCCTTCTTATATTTAGCTTTCTATTGATCGATGAAAAAAAAAGTAAATAATTAGTTAACTCTATAATTAGCTCTGCCAGCTAAGTTGGTTTGTCATTTTCCGAACTTGAGCTCCCATCGGTCAACACTTCAGTTGTGCTTGGTGACTACTACAGATAGCTCAGGCATCAAATTTAGTTTTGTTCGGTGACAACTGTAGCTAGCTCAGTAATGCTTGTTCATGTATCACTTGCTCAGGTAAAAATGTCCATCGGGTAACACTGTGAACTTCTATGCTCGGGGTTTACTGTTCATCAGGGTTTTTTGTCACACGGTGTACAAGATTACTCATGATTTTTTTTTCTATTCAAATCTTTAAGAGGTGTGACATTATTTTTTTGAGAAATCATACCATATAAATTTGGCATCAATGAAAATACAATACATTAACTTATTTAATGCCTTGCATATACCTTCTACATCTCGGTGATCATCAACTTTGTCAAATTCAAACATTCAATAAGTTATAGTTCATCAAAAAAGAATTGAATTTGGGCTCTTAGAGGTTTGTATCTAACCCCAAGCAAATTTTTAGAAATTCTTGGTGGACCTTGGCACCCTAGTCCTACTACAAAGACACCTTAAGTGACATGGTCTTGTGAATTTATGATGAAATTGAAATACTAGACCCATTATAGTTTGTTATTTTTATTCACTTCCAAAAACCTGTAACTAAGCGTAAATTTTCAAAAAAGGAGAAAATGACATTTGAGGGTTGTACAAGTGCTTGCCTTAGTTAAAACTTGGGCTGCGAATCAACCCTAAAAAATTGTTCTAAATTGAAATTGAAATTCTTGAAGTGAAGTGCTTGAATTAAAACAATTATAGATTTAATTGATGATTCTATTCTATTGGGATAACTTATCCATATGTTGATACAATAATATGATTACGAGATAATGAAATCAAAAAACAATGCCTAAAGATGGATTGAAGTAGATTTTGGCTCCTTGAATCATATCTTCTCTTGAAATATTGAGATGATAATGAGATGAGTGATTCTTAATATATTTAATGTAATGTCAAAATGAAAGAGAGAAGCTTGCTTTTATAACCTCTAGTAAAAATTGGAGTTGGCGAACATGGTATTATAATCCCCACTCAACCAACCTAACCATTACATTGTTTAAATTTAAACCTAAGGTTTATAATTTTTAGAAGAGGTTGGGTTTAATATATAATTTGATTATGATGAAATGGTTCATTAGAAGTTGTCACTTATGTTAAAAATAGGTTCTAAGTGGGAAACAAATTTATGAGGGGATGAAATATTTCAAGGCATGCCTATAATAAAGGGCACAAGTAGGATTTGAAGATATTTAACTAAAAGATGACTCATAATATTAATTTAAGTACTAATTTAAATTAATAAAGGTCTGATAATGTGTAAAGGAATGCTTTATACTAAAATGAGTGCTGGGAAATTGTGAAATTGCACACCCTAATTAAAAGTATATAATTTACAGCACTGTAATGAAAATTGATATTGTAGATATTTGTATGAAAATATGTCAATATAAAAAAGATTTATATTAATTAACATTTTTCTTTCCTATCAAATTTTGTTGTTTAGTATATTTCCTTAACAATAAGAAAATATACGAAAATTGGAAAACGCAATTTACAATGTTACATAAATAACATTCACATTATGTTATTTCTTTTTAATATTAGCTAGCATTGTTCATTTTCTAGACCTTAAATATAATATTATTTGTTATTGGTGTTAGTTATGGGGCATGGGAATGTTCTACAAATCACTATTGTAAAAGTTGTATTGTCGTAAATTATATCCCTATGTGGCTTCTCCCTGAATTGGGACTTATTGTAATGTTCCTAACCTTCCATGATCAATATGATTTATCTAGAATGATTTTGTAGTAATTTTGGCTTTCTTTATATGAATTGCACCTCAATTTTAAATTTCAAACCACACTGAGTGGACTAAATGTTAGAATAAATGAGAGGGGGAGGGGGGGTGAATCAGTTAGACTTAGTTTCCTCAGCAATTATCCTACAGTCCCAAATTCCTCCAGATGTATATCAAAACAAATTCAATCATATAAATCAGCTCGGTGAAATGTAATATGTATCTCAAACTTTAGTCAATAGTGTTTACTGAATGTAAGTAAATTAATACTATGATTACTGATCTAGGTCAATAAAATAAAGTGCAAAGTAAAATACCAATCCACAATCATTCATGCACATTGAAAAATATATTTTTAATGTGGAAACCTTACTAAGGGAAAAATTACCTAGGACCGATAACCCTAAATATTTTCATTCTTTTGAAGTGAGCTCAGTGAAGCACGAAGCCCATTAAAGGTTACAATGCACACTATTAAATGTGGCCTAGTTAGAGGATTTAAAAATAACGGTTCTCTTGTGACCATGCATTCACTATGGGGTCAACAAGTAAATACTCAACATTCATTGAATGTTATAACAAAGACTTTCACTATCCTACTCAATTAAGAGATTTATCTAAAAAAATGGTTAAATTGATACAGTAATTATCTGATTCAAATACAACTCTATTTGCAGATTTTTACATCTATGCTAAGTACATATTAATACCTCTAATCAATTTGTTCACTTCACTTCACTTCATCTGATTCACATAGATTTGTATTGTAGTCTCATAGATTTTTATTTCTATCTAGGGAATCACTTTGATACCAAATGAATAAAAATCTTCTATTAATCTCCACACCTGGTTACGATAAGTTGTCAGTCGTTTACCATGGCATGTGTATTGACTCTGGATTTGTGAGACAATAAGTTTTGATTCACCCATTTCCTAGAGGCATCTGACTCCTTTCTTGAGGGTTAGTAGGAGCTTGAGGATCAAGGCCTCATACTTTGTTATGTTATTAGTGTAGTCAAACTGCAAGCAATACGATGTGAGGAAAGACTTTCCTCAAGGGTTGATCAGTTCCATGCCAGCTCGGCAACCTTGTTTAGATCAGGATCCATCAAATTTCAGGATCCAGACATCATTATTGGCACATTTTGGTTGCGTAGTTTGAGAAAGGACCATGGTTCATCTGGGATGGGGGCAAGTTTGGGTGCATCCCCTGAATGAGGATGTATGGGGACTAGAGCATTCCTAGGAGGAGTCTCTGGAAGAGATCCCTTGGAAGGCAGTTTGGTGGACGTGCTCATAGTTGGACTACTTTGGGGTGGGGCCTAGCCCCTGCATCATTCTACTTGAAAGTCTTCAAGATGAACCTTGGCATCATCTACACATGGTATTCATTCCATCTCAAAAGGGTTTTGACAATCAACTTGACACTAAGTGATAGATAATAGGGATGTTAAACTCGCCCTGCCACCTTGAGACCTCACTTCCTATTTTATCTCAATGATGAGATCATGAATCCTTTGAGTGATTATAGGATATTCATCAGGTAATGTTCCTTGTGAGACAAAATCTAGGGTCAGGGCTTCCTTGGCCCTATAGAACCCGAGTTCTAATTCAACAAAAGTGATTTTACTCACCTGCCCATAATCGGTGAGGGCCTGTTTCATCTAGGGTACACTTTCTACCTTGATTTGATTATCTTCTCCCCTCCAAGGGAGCCATAAGTGGGAGAATTCAGTTGAGATATATCTATTTATGGATTTGGACCAGTTTCAACTCGGGATCACCCGCAGGTTTCAGGGATGTTGACTACTTGGATGTCAATAACACTGGATATCCTGGGATCTTGGACTAGATGAATGGGTAAATTATTTAGTTCACCTACAATCTTGATGGAAATTTTTTCTAGCTGGACAACCGCACCCTTGGATGATGTGGGAGTTAGTCTAATATTTTTTAAAATAGATATGGGCATGACATTACCCGAAGCTCCTGAATCTACTAGGCAGTTATGTAAGTTTTACGATGATTTTTACGACCAAGAAAAAAGGTAGGGTCCTTTGTACACCCTTGGAATATGACAACATTAGCATCATCAAATGTCTGTGACTTGGGAGGGTGGTTACGTAATTCAAGGTTCTCCAGGTATTGTAGGAGAGATTTCCTCTTTTCAGTAGGACTTTCATCAAGGTCATGGTGGTAGTAGTATTCTCCATCACCTTCATGATGTTGAAATTTCCTTTGGGAACCCATGGGCCTTTTATCATATATTCATGTGTATATGTAGGTGTGGGTCCTTTAGGAGGGGCTGGGCTAACATTTTCCAGAGGGTCCAGTGGAAGATTCACCACCCTTGGCAAAACTGATGTTGTAAAGGGGCCCTTATTTGATTGACTTCTAGTGTTGTAGGGAGCCCTGGGATTGGTAAAGGCATTAGCCTTGAAAGGTGGGATGGAGTTGTCAAAGAAACCCTATAAGTCAGGTTACACTCTATCTTCTTCACCATCATTAAAGAAGATAGTTTCACAAGAGAACATACAATGATGTGGTTCAGATAAAGATTCCAGAGGAGGAGAGTTTGTGTTTTTCTACCTATCAGACTGGGAGATCAAGATGATCTTCTCTAGGGTGGCATAGTTTACCTCAGAATGCAAAATAGTATCATGCAGCCGACACTAGGATGTCAAGGGGTGGAATTCATCAATTTGCACTGAATGGCTAGGTCTCACACCTACCAAGATGACTCGGGAGGATGGGCCCATTGTTCGGCGTGTTGTTCCATTATTGGTTGGGCTGAGAATTATTGTTTCCACTGTTGTTAAAATGGTTCAGGGGCCCAGAGTTATTGGAACTTTGTTGTCCCAAAAATATATTCCCCCTCTGGGAGGATTTGGTTCCATGGGATGCGGGGGGTCCCATCTTCAGCTGCCCGATGTAAGTGGTAAGCTAGGAAACTAATTGTAGGAGGGATTTTACCTTAGTAGACAAGTTAGTAGCGGTGTAATAATGGTTTGACTGAGGTGGTGGGGTAGGCATAGAGGCACTTGTCACTGCTAGAGGAAAGCCTCTAAATGGTGATTCTTGGAAAAAAGGTACTCCAAGTGGTGGGGGTACTGTGGTTTTTTGTTGTTCCCATGGAGCATACTCCGGGGCTAGAGGAGTTTGATGACGAGGGGGATAGATATACCGAGGAACTAGATTGATCATAGGGGCACCTAATGCTATATTGGGGTCATATACTCCTAGGTAAGTTGTTCCACTAGGATGTGCATTATAAGGTAAGCCCTGACTGATACCGTTGGGAGCTTTACTCAATTTCTAGGATAATTTGAGGGTGCAATTGTAAACCTTAGCCAAGGTATCCTTATTGTTGGTAGTGGTGGTTCTCTAGACAAGGGTAGCGACAAATGGGTCCAAAGCGTTAAGGTATGTTTGGATAGTCACATCAGTGGAGGAGATGAAGGGTCTTGTACACCACTTTAGAACCCTCTTGAACTGATGGTTAAAGGTCTCTAGGGGTTCATTGTGATCCTTTTGGATAGATATAAACTAACTATGAGACCAGGTTGGGTCCACATGGACCCGAAACACTATTAGAAAGGTAGCCTCCATATCTTGCCAACTATTGATACAGCTGGCAAGAAAATTCAAGTACCAGTTCAACTCACTCTCTTTGAGAGATAGCGAGAACATTATTCTCACCACATCCTCATGATGGATGCGGTGTCACTTCATAGCATGTTTATAGTCTTGTAGGTGTTCTTGTATGTTTTGAGGGCCTAGATGTTCATACTTAGAACATTTCTTCTCTGGGTGTGGATGAAGGTCATTGATAGTGATGGGAACTTTCTGATGGGAGACCTAGTATTATTAAAGTCTGTAGCCATTGGGATGTTAATATTGACAGTCATATTGGTCGCTGGTATGGCTGGTTAACCTGAATATTCTAGGGAGCAATGAACCCTTCAAGCATGGAATTGAAAGGATGCTTCTTCTAGGTTGAAGCAAGAAGATGAGTCCACTTCACTAGGAAATTTCATACTTAGCCAAATTCATGAAATCACACTTAATGAAATGGGTTCCCACTTAGAATGAACGGGGTCTCGTTTAGCTTCAGGGTCCCGAGCCTAAAATTTTAGAAACGGGGTCTCATTTCAAAATGGGGTCTTGTTTTGAAAAATGAAATGGGATCCCATTTCAAAATGGGGTCCCGTTTTGAAAAATGAAATGGGACCCCATTTCAAAGCGGGGTCCCATTTTGAATTTTTTGTTTTGTTTTTACAAAACCTTCCATCGATTCATTTATATGCTATGAATTTGAAAAAAAGGTAAACGGGGTAACGTTTACTAAACGAGATCCCGTTTCTAAAAAAATTGAATTTCAAGCCCACTTTTACTATTGGCTTTTTGTTTGGAAAGAGGCTTGGGTAGCTGAACCATAGCCTTGGACTTGGTTTGACCTGCAACTTGAAGGCTCTACTAGTGTCCATACCAAATAAGGACTTTAGATATATATTTGAAGACTTTTTCAGAGGATTATTTTGACAAAATAAAAACCCATTATAGATCAAACTATGCAGATTCCAAATATGTAATTTTTAAAAAAATTTGATTAAAATTTCTATTTTTCATTGAATTTCTACTGAAATAGGTCCACAAACTAGAGATAATAGGATATTTTGTTATTTTAATAAAAATTTTATTTTAAATTTTCTCGCAACAAAAATTATATGACATCAAACTAGAGACAATTCTACACACTTTTAATAAAAAAAAAATTTAAAAATCATATGTTTTGGTCTAATTATGCTTGTCGTACACAAGAGATTTTAAAAACAACAATTATGCCTAATAAAAAATTAATAAAAAAAAAAATATTCAACAAAAAAATACAAAAAAATATTTTCATCAATCTTAGCTATGTTACATACCATATCCCAAAAGGATTAAGATAAATAGTTTCATTTAGATCAAATTTTGCTTGCCGTACACGGGCATAGTATGGTCCTAAAATAGTGACTTTTAAAATGTGGGTTTTTGTAATTACTATTGAACATGAAATTTTATCATTTGGGTATTAAAATAAATTACATATTTGGAAAGTAGACTTCGATTAATACAAATTCTATTACTGAATATTTTTAAGATTCAATCACTAAGTGCTTCAATATTCATCTCAAATAGGATGAATTTGAAAAAATAGGAAAAATAGTTCCACTTTTTGGCCATAAAGTGGACTCAACTTCTTGCTGGCACCCTTCTGGTATGTCTTCTTTGTTTGGATGAGGGATTTGGGTTGTCCAAAATCTCTGGGGTTAGGGGTTGAACGTAATATTATTTCAAATTGTAGGGGTGAGAACAACCTTAACCTTTGGAAAGCTTGACTTCTAAAACTACTGCTTGAGGAACCCTCGGGAGGTGTGGTGTCAAAACCTTTAGGGGAGGACAAGCTCATGCCCTTATTCTAGCACCAATTTCTACTGATAAGAATTTTTTATGGTCTCACCAATGGGATATAGACTGTCACCGAATACTAGGGTATCATCAACCTTCGCTTGAAGAGGTGTGCGAGAGAGCTGACTCTCCTGGCCTCCAAGCACCTGGTTATCGGGTCATGATGGTGTGGGTGTAGCTAAATTGGACAAGTGACTGTTTGTTTTGAGGGGATAGCTAATTTTGATTCATCTTGCTTTGAGATGTTGATGGTAATGGGTTTCCTAGAAGAAATCATTATATCTAGTGAAGAAAATAGAAAAAAGGATAGAACATGGCTAGTATAGATGTCTAACTATATCCATGACATAAATTTCCTTAACATCAACAAAGTTCTAGCTGAAAAGAAGTAAAAAATACTGAACATATGCATATAATCTTCAACCATACAAATATCAGTAGAAAAGTAACATATTTCATTAAATCATTGCAAAAATAGGAATAGAGGACATAAGGAAGCATACAACATGGAAACCATTCGCTAATTCAAGGACCAAAAACAAAAAAAAGCATGGGGCTGAATGGTGTTTCTCATTCTTTCAATAGCATCACTGGTAGTTACACTAGAGACCCCAAAAGAGCATTAATCTACTTTGAACTTAAAGAACAACAACACTATTGTAAACTGCATGCTTTTATTATAAGTGGACAAATAAATCATCAATTTTATGACCCTTATAATGGCATCGGACTTCATATTTATTAAAAAAAATAACTACCTAAGGGACTATAGCTATGCTATCCATTTACATTATATTACAATATTTGCAGCCTGTACTACGTGCGCTGTCTAAAATCTCTTGATATAATAAAATCATTTGAGAATAAGAAAGAGGAAAGATAAAAAGAAACTTTAGAAAAACTACCCTTGGAAAAAGAATCCTTGTACTTGCAAATGTGATGGAGCTTCCTTAAGTGACCTAGGCCATACACCTTCATTTATGATTTTATGCACTTCGATGATCGAGAAAGCCTCCGTACGCCAGATATGAAATGGTAGAATGGTGTCTTTAGACTTGGGAGGTGTCTACAATGAACTTTTGGGCCAATAGTGACCAGTCATGTTGAGAAAAGTGATCACAGACCTGACATCGTACTGTAGATAGTGATTGGTCAGCTTGGGAGAGCTATCAACACTTATCACTAAAAGAATACAAAATTGGGGACCTGGAGTCTGGGGTCCTAGAGCTTATGCTCAACAAATAAAGAATTCTTACATATTGTGCCTCTTGTGAAGGATCCTTGGAGACTGCAAAAAATTACTAGCCTTTGAAATTCTTCTATGCCTTCAGAATATGGAGTATACCATCCTCTTATACATCTTTCAAGCAATCTAGGCAATCCATAGATCCTTCAAAATGGAGGTCGACATATTCGGCCTTCTCTTTTAACTCTGTAGCCACCTTGGCTACATCATGGGATTTGAGTAACACTTGGGAGAGTTCTGCCATGGTGGGGCCACTAACATCTCCCCCAGGCCAAAATTGGGCCTTAGCCACTTCATCAACTTACCAATTATAGAATCAATGGGAGTATAAGTCCCAGGGCTGAGAGGATCAGCCAATGTAATCTCCTGGATAAGGGAAGCATATTGGTCCAATGGAGTTTAGACAATGTGTATTTGTTCTTCCAACACTCATACTAGTTGCTTGCCAGTTTTGACTTTGAATGCAAGTCTGGAGTATTGAGTCCAGAGGAACCTGTATGATTCATTCCCTAGAATGCCTATATTCATTAAATCATCTTCCCAAGATTCAGAATCTCCAACGAGGTGTCCTTCCACTTTTCATACTTCTCCATCTCTCCCTATGATTAGTGAATGGTGGCCTCTATTTTCTTTGCTAAATCATTTACCTAGAAACATTGTAGGAGAGAATTGGACAGAAAAATTCTTATGGCCCCAACCTTATGGGAAATC
This sequence comes from Thuja plicata, assembly GCA_018584345.1. Taxonomy (NCBI): domain Eukaryota; kingdom Viridiplantae; phylum Streptophyta; class Pinopsida; order Cupressales; family Cupressaceae; genus Thuja; species Thuja plicata. The sequence continues at coordinate 2,486,207 of MU224596.1, read as the reverse complement.
CACTCATCCACCAGTAATTCCTTCTTCTTCATAGACTTCAAGGCATCAACATCGCTCTACGATAGCGGTATCTAGGGAACTGAGGGTCGAGATATTTCAAAAGCAAAGGGGTGTACTAATTCTTTTAGTCCCAAAAGATTGTCATTGGCTACTTTCAACTCCTGTATCTTCTGTGATTGCTTCTCGTATCAGGCATGAATATGTTGGCCCACTTAATTTAGGAGGTCAAATTCCCCTTCCTGAGTTCTTTTACCTAGAGACACCTCCGTGATCACATATTCTTTGACATCTACCTTTTTTTGCCATCTGGGGCCCTTCTAATGCTATGAAGGTTATGAGCCCTCTTGGGCTTCTTAGCAACTTGGATCTTGGATAAAATTTTGGGAAGTGACGATGGAGCCATGATAGTAGTTGGGGCTTTTCTTTGTCAGGATTCCAATAGCCACTGTGCCATTGCAACTGGCCACCTACTATTATCCCTGATCTTGGAGTGCCTTCGGGGTTCAGCTCAGGTCCCCTCCAGACATGTTGTCCACTATGTCAATGGGGTCCTCATTTGGGTGCTCTTTTTTTCCCTCCTCATTACCCTCAAGAATGTCATCCATGGTTGGGCTCTGTGGTGGTGGAGGTTGAGGTAGTTGATTCAAATCCACTTGTTGAAATATGGCTATGACTTCGGCGGTCAATGTTTACGATGGTGATTGTAAAATTTTCTCACCAATTAACACCATGGGCACAACCTTTGATGTTATGGTTTCTCCTGAAGGTCTGGTTCCCTCTTAAGCCAAAGCCTGCTTCATGACCAGTTCATTCTCTTATTCTTGTGGCATTTCCTTTTCTCCTTCAGCCTCTTCAGGCCAGGGCTCATCTTCCTTTTGGGCTGCCACATCTTCTAGCCCTATTGACTCAAGTATGGTAACATCAACCTCTTGTTCCATTGTCCCCTCTATGGTACAGTCAACCATACCCTATAGTTCCCCAAGATCTCTCACCTGGAAGAAGTTGTCGATGTTGATCTGTGCTATCTCTGGAGGAATTTCTAGATGATCCTCTTTCTCAGAGGAGGAAGAGGAAGAAAGGACCTCAACCTCAGCTACATCTTTGGGCTCCAGGCCTAGATCTTTATTTTGCAGGGACCAACTTGCCTTTTGTTTCTTCCTTTTTAGTGGCACTTTAGGCTCAGAAACTGCCGCTATTCTGGCATTTTTTGATTCACATACTACACTTTGAAAAATTGAAAGGGATGGAGAACCTCCTAGTGGGGGATAGGAGCCTACCTGGGTAAATCCAAGACCAAATCTCACTCAGGAGTTCACTGCATCCATTAATTTTTGGGAGTGCTCCAAATTTTAACCCAACTAATCCATCAGGGGGGCCAAAATAGGGTACAGGAACTGAGGTGGAGTGCCAAAGTTCTTCTTGTTGTGGGCTTTGGATTGCTTTGGGGCCCAGGAACCTGATGCTCCCACAAAATTTTTGTCCAACCAAACACTCTTTGGGAAGACATTCTTGAAATTTGAGTGGTCGTGCTTCATTGCTTCTCTATAGATGGTCTTGACATCCAAATTTTTTGGCATATCCCAATCCACCAAAGGGAGGTCCATCTTATCTATACCTTCATTTTTATACTCAAGGTCCTCATGGGGCCCAGTGTCTGGAACATTCTGTGGGAGTGTTAGGAGCTTGAGCTATTCCATCATCCCCTTTGTTATTCTAGTGTAATATCACCTCCAGACATCATAATCATCATGGAAGTTGGCCCAAAAATATTATGTGTGTTGAACATGGGGGTTTACCCACTTTGGAATCAACTTTACGAGTCACCCAAGGGGATCATAATCCTTGTGGCTGACTAAATACTTTGCTCAGTTGAAGCTACTTAGCTCATTTTATTCTTCCTAGACCGTGGGGCGGGAGAAAGAGTATTCCCCAAAAATGAAATGGAATGATGAGGTGGTAACTTTCTTGAGGGAAGTCAAGGCATGAGCCTCCAAAATCTGACTGCAAAATTCTAGCAAAACTATCCTGTCCCCACAATGTTTGGGTAATAAGAAGGGTTCTCTAGAGAAGCCAGACACCTGAATGTAAGTGTGCTAGGAAAAATAGATTAAGTTACATCCCCAAGCACTAATTAGGCTGATGGCCTACGAAGATAATATGAATCCCTGATCACTAGTGATTACCTTGATCCTATTAAAGATGAAGGCATCATTGACCCTCTAGAAATGTGGGAAACTATGGTCCCACTAAATTTGGGGGAAGTGGTCCCACGGAGAAACCTAATTGGGTCCTTCCTAGAGAACACCAACCATTGTTAAACTTTGACTTACCTGGAATTATCGGGAAAGTGACCAAAGGACATAGGAAGTTATGTAGAACTTCCTCTCTATATCAACCTTCCTCATTTGGATGTAGACACTTTTTACAATGATATCAGCCCAGTTGAAGTGTGAATTTTTGTTAGCCATACCATATAAAAAATAATACATTTAAGTGGATAATTCCTAGGCATGTGGCTCCCCAAAGATCCTACATAAGAAGATAATTCCCGCCTAGATGGGCTCCTTGAAGTCGGAGTGAGGAAGCTATGTTTGCATTTTCTTGTAGTCTCGACATAGAATTTTCAGCCATTGTGAATTGAGGTGGCACCACACCATATCCCCCACATCCTCATACCACTGGAGGGCCTTGACCTTGGTGAGAGAAATAAATCTTGAAAATTGTGGGATACGCCACCCTCTGGAAATGGTGTCATGGTCCAATGTGACAATAGACACCATGAATGCTAGAGGAATGGGGGAAACAAACACAACAATCATATAGCCTTGGTGATAACCCCTAACCAAGAGTAAAATTACCTTTGGCGCTTGTACTGAGCATGGGAAAAAGTTTCTTGAATAGTTCATGATGCCACTAGGTTAAGTGAGATGGATTCATTGGAGCATCGAAGTTGATGGATTGTTTGAATAAGGCCCTACAAGTCAGCATAGGTACTCACATCTATGTTGGTGATATCTTTAAGTGAACACTCAATTTCGGACCCATGGATTGTCTTGTTATTATTATATTTTTGGGTTAGCAGAAGCTTTGCCAATGTCTTCTCTATCTTGTTCCTCTTACTGCTGCCTACAGAGGCACTTGGCAGTTCCAAACTTCCAAGAGGTGAAGATCCTAAAGCCATTTCTTTCTTTCTTTCTTTGAATTATACCTACAAACCAGACAACCGTCAGTATATAAACATTAAAAGGTTCCCAATTCTCGAGGCCTGAAGAGTTACTTCACCATTTCTCTTGAAACAGAGAAATCTTAAGGCATCATATATGGGATCAAATGCTAGCAATTTAAAATTATTTTACACATGAACATTTCTTTCTTACCAAGGATCCATCGATGGACCCACAAGGGGTCACATGAGGTGAAAAAGGTTAGGCTTATTAAGACCCATGACATTAACTTGACAAGACAACAATCATCAGTGATAAGACATGTAGCCCTGCTACCATACTATAACATGCACATGTTCACTTGGCTGAGTAATGAAATTTAATAGATAGGTCTCCTAGCATGAATGGCATGAACGTCACTTGGGATGGATTTTGAATTCTTGATCATGTGAATTAATAAAACTATTATGATGGAAAGGATGAAGGAGAGAGAAAAGTTTAAAAACCTGTGAGTGAGATGGCCTCTACAAATGGCATGTTCATCACCTCAGTGTCCAAGGTTGCACCAAACAAGGTGGTGAACCTGGTTATTGGGTAGACATGGCCTAACTATCTTGTAAAGAATTGGGGTGATAGAAGGTCCCCACTAACTGCCTTTCAAAAACCCAATTGGGCATAACATTCAGAGATGCCATGCCTCAATGTGGCAAAGAAAATAGTGCACTATAGACTCGCAAAACTTCAACAAATGACACTAAACCTACAATGAGCTACCAAAATTCCAAGACTCGAACCTATGGCACCTACAAACTTAAATTTAGAGACAATATATAGATACTAAACTCTACAAGGTGCCTACAGGCTATTTAAAAAATATATAGACATTTTACACAACCAAAACTAAGCAAAAACTTATAGACTTCCTAGTAGGAAACAACCCATGTTTAAAAAATTTACAATCCAACAAAATGAGCATCTGTTCTTCTAAGCTGGACACCTACAACAAGGAGGAGATGCACCAGGCTCAAGGAGAACATCATGCCAAATGGTAGAAACAACCATGAGACAACAATGATGAACAAATGATGAAAAAACACAAACAGAAAGCACGCAAAACAAACGGAAACAATGATAACCTCACACAAAAGGAAAAAAAATAACCAAAACATGAAGAAAGAAAAACAAAACAAAAACAAAGGGAAAACAAAAAAAAAATACAAGAGCTTAACTAAACCTCAAAATTCCAAATGGGGGTACTATAAACCACTTCACTCTATCATCTAAACACTCCACCAGAAGTAATGAACACACTTCCACACCTTGTAGCTCAGATGTCTCAGCTCAGAAAACAAATCGCTTTTCTCTACAAAAAATTTACTAGAAGGTTAAAGAAGCTTGTGGTAAGTTTAAAAAAGACAAGGTAAAATGACTTAAATAATTCTTAGGAAAGTACATTAGTTACAAAAAGTAACTTTGAGGATCACATCAATGCCCGTGATCTAGACCAAAAACATCTAACGATCATTCACTCTTGAAGAGAGGGAAAAGCGATCGTCAGATGCAAAGTATCTAGAATCAGCTGCTTGGGATCAACACTCTAGGATACGGGTCCCAGAGGCAACAACAGACACCAAAGAAGAGAAAATACCAGATGGGACTAGAAGATCCTTGAAGAAACAGGGAAATTAGCTAAAACAAAAAGGGAAAGGAAAGAGGAAACCAAAAAGAACAAAAGGAAGAAAAAATGGGGGGGACCCGACATTTTGAACACAAAATGTACGGACAAGTATGTAGGGCATAACAATATCCTCCTGTTTGATCTAATGTGGTTTATCTACCCCTATCTTTGTCATTAATCCACTGAAAATATCATTATGTTCTGCCACCTCTTCCTCTCAAAGCTCCACCTCCTCTATTATTCTGCCTTTCATTTTTCCTCTTCAACTTCTCTTCTTTAATTACAAGTTAAAAATATTCTCTAAGGTTCCTCAACACATTTAACCCCATCCTCAATGTTGTATATTAGGCCATTGATGTATCTAGACACCTTCTTATCCTCATCTTCTACCCCTCCCCTAATGCTTAGGGTCTGAGATTTCTCAGTGTAGGACATAATATCCATGTCCCTTTTTTTCTAATTTTTCCTCCTCATCTTGATTTTTATTGCCAAATATGATGGCAAGAATTGACTCTTCACCATAGTCTTCCTCCTCTCCCAATTTGAGATTGTATTTAACCCCCTTTCTATCCTTTCATTCTGAATGCTAGTCCACCATGCAAGGGCTCTTCCCCTTAACATTGCTTTCTCCAAATTCACCTTCTTCTCCTCTTCTACATCCTCAAGATCAAAATAGTTCTCAAGTGCTTCTACCCATCCAATCACTTCTTCGGTATCCATTTTTCCTTGGTAGATTGGAAAATCTACATTGCTCCTACCACCAGCGCCCTGTATGCCATTATCAACCTTTGGATCCTCCTCTCCTTAGAATCATTTTCTTCCCTATGAGCCACATTTTCTTGTCCTTCATTGTATTCTTGTTCTTCATAATTGTTCTCTCCATGAACCTCTTCTATCCTAGGTTATATACTCTCCTTTTCTAGTTCTTCTATTTTATCTAATAGCTGAAGTATTTCTCTCCTCATCTCTCTTTCTTTTGTTTCCCTTGTTTCTTATAACTGCCTCTTCTCTCTTTCTTTCTCCTTAATTACTTCCCTCAATTCCTCTATTTCTCTAGTCATTTGATTCTTAGGTGACAAGTTTGAAACTTGTGTATCCTCCCTTCTTAAGGATCTACTTACCGAAGCTCTGATACCACCTGATATAGAGTGCATAGCCGAAGCTTGACTATGATCCCTTTCTTCCTTTTTAAGTAGTCAATTTAACACCTATGTACCCATCTAGTGCTCACTAAACTATCCTAACATTTCAAGAGTTTATTTCTCAACTCGGTAACTTTCTCGAGAAACTTGGTACCCTACTCAGTAACTACTTGTTGAGTGTTGTTTTGACACAAGCCAACTTGCTAGGATCTCAAGATTCAATTTCCTCTCTTGAAATAATAATGGGGTTATTCCCAAGGTTCTATGGGGTTAGGTCACAACCTGCTTGGTTACTCAGTTGAAGATAAATATGATTATTCACAAGGAGGCCTTTTCTGGTTCGTTCAAGACATCAAACTACAAAAAACTTTAGTTCCCTTTTGGTATTTTCCATTTGAACATATAGGGTGTTGTAAATAAAATGCAATTTTGTATTTTTTAAGATGTAGATTTTCAGAATTTAAAAGATGGAAGAGAATAGAGAGAAATAAGAGATAATTAAATGACTGAAAATGAATTCCTATAGACATAAACCATTAGAAGCCCTTCCTTTCAAATTGAATGATGGGAGAGATTTGTAGTAAAACTTGCGAAGCATAAATCAGACCAAGTCACAATTCATTACCCCGTGGATGCAAGCGTTTGGAGAGAAAACATGTTCACTCATGCAATATATTCAAAATCAATCAAATTGCGAAGCCACCAAGATGTGCGCACCCACGAGATAGATTTATCATTAAGACCAAAGATGATCTCTTCCACACATTCGTCATAGCAAGGTAAAGTAAACAACAACAAAATCCAAGTAAATGAAATGGGAATTTGAAGCACAATAAACAAGAGGCTCTCTGAAAATAATGAATAATGCAAGCTTAGATTCAATAATTTTTCATAGGTAGCAGCAATTCACACACCGCAAATGAAGCACCAAATGTATGTCTTTATTTCGTCAAGAATCCAATCTTTTACATTGATTTGTGATTATAATATATAGAATTTGATCCACAACTCTGAATTCTGAATTTAGGGTGTGAGAGAGAAAAATAAATTAAACTAAAACTTTACTGAAAGGGAAACTATTATTAACTGACATTAGATAACTTCCATGGATCCATGAATCCATTTACAATCAGTTTTCCCATGAAAGGAGGGTCAAACTCACCAAGAAGAAATAGAAAAGAAGGAGGGTTTCTCCTGAAAACTTGGAGTCTTCTTCTTGTCTCTGGGAGTCTTTCTTGGAATCTTCATCTAGAAGCTCTGACAGCCATGGAGACTGATAGGAGACCCTTAGTCCTTTCAAAAAAAACTCAAGTTTACCATCAATTAGATCTGGATTTCCACTGGTGTGCAAAAATGTGATCTCACCGGAAACACCCATTTTTGTTGGACCCCGACCTCTACTCCAAAAACATTTTAGTGTCAAAAAATTCCAAGTGTTTACCATCAGAACTTTGGTTCAAATTTCAGACTTGTCAGAGGCCAAAAAGGCCAAAATATATAGAAGGCCAAAAATGATGAAAACATAGAGGGCTAAAACACCGAAGAATCTGGGAGACCAAAAGGATGAAGAACACTAGGAGGCCGAAAGGCTGAATAACTTTGGGAGGCCGAAAGGCCAAAGAACTTTTCTTCTTGCATGGGCCAATAGGCTGAAAGGCCAAAAGGCCAAAAACTCTGAAACCTACCTTAAGGAAATCTCGTAAGTGTTGGAGACCACTTTGTGATCCAAGGGGTCAGTTTGGAAATACCTCTAGGCATGCCACCTAGAGCCTTTTTATAATCTCTTGAAATTCCTCGTAGTTTATCTCCTTCCTTTTTTCCCTGTTAACCTTCTATTCTTTCTTTTCTTTGAATGCAGTTAGATCAAAGCAAAGAACTAGATCTACTCTACATGATTTTTCATCTTCATCATTTCTTTCTTTGAATGAAATAATTGTTGCAGGGCTTCCTCGGTCCCTACTTTCTTTCATGATGTCCCTGAATTGTTGGACCACTTCTTTAGATGTCTATAAGACATGCTTATCTTCATCTTGGTACAAATCAAGGTTGATCCCTGTGAAGAAGATATCTATTTCTTCCACCCATTCCAGGACCTCTTTCTCTTTATCCAATATGGAAGCTCAAAATTTCTCATAAATGCTAATTATCTTGATTATGCACTTCATCCATGTCTCAAAATCGTCCAGCTCCTCACCTTCATATATTTTCACCAGGATCTAGAAGCATTGTTTTTTTATTATCTATAAATCCTAGAGGGTGGCTCTCCTTTTTCTTGTCTCCGACTCTAGGCCACCCTCATCTCTCATTAAATCAATCAAATTGGTAGCCTCTATTAGAATAACCCTATAAGGTTTGAATACTCTCTTGATGGCACCTTCCGCATATTTCTCAAAATCCTCCTTCCAATCTGCACTTGCTTTGATGAAGGATTGGGTTAAACACGCAGGCAAGTCTAGGGTGTCTCTTTTATCTAACACAGCCTGTAATGAGGCCTCCAAGAAGTTGGGATCCTCCTGTTGTTTTTGACTAATCTCCTTTTCTCTCCCTTTCTGAGACTTGTCCTTTTTACTGGAGGAACCTCTTTGTCTTCCTCTCCTTGTGAGTCTTCCTATACGGTTTCCAATTGTGGAGATGCAGAAGCTTTCTTCCTCTTGTATGTTTTCTTCCCCTTTCCGGTGGTAGGAGGAAATTGTCCAGAAGTAGAGGGTCCTTCATCTGGTGCAACCTGTGCTTTCCTTATGTGAGGATCTATTTCTTTGATCATTCTTTTCCTAGGAGACTTGGGCCTTGGGTTTGATCCATACTCTACTTCCCATTCATGACCATACACTGTGCTTCGCTTTTGTGGCAGGGCCTTCTTGTATTGCGACACTGTATTTATCTCTCCACATTGTTTATGTGCCATCTTGGGTGGATCCATCATTGTTTTCATAGGTATTAGGCTCATTTTGTAGGCCCTTTTGATCCATTCTTCCATTTTTATCATCACGTGCCTTGCCCAAAAATTTGTCATCATTTTCATCTTTTTAGACCTCTACATTCATGATGGGTCGATCATATATCTTGTCATCTATATAGATGGCCTCTAGGACCTCTTTTGAATCATAGTCTGAAACTTTTGGGGGAGTAGGGGTCTTTATGAATTATTTTGCCAAGGTAAAGGTCCTTCTACAATAATCCTTGATTTTGACCTCATGATCATCTACACAGTTCATCTCGTGATCCTCTAGGTGTGGTTCGTGAATGTAGAACTTGCCGATAATGTGGTTGTATGTGCCTATAGGGTCAAATAAAGGACACACTATGCCATAGAGCTATAGGGGACAGTCATCCTAGTTGAAGGTCAAATATTTATAGACCTTCATGTCCTGTAGGGTATATGGTCCCAGTGAGATGGGAAAATCCCAACACTACTTCTTCTTGTGTTTTACGTGTTCATATGCATCTGTGAGCTGCCAGGCCATTTCAAAAATGATTATCCAATGGGATGGATATCTAGTCAACTTCTTTGGATTCACAGTTGATCCCGCTATCCAAATGTACTTCAAGGTTTTGAATTTTATGTAATAGGCACCTTGGTGGCTCCTTCCTCTGACATTATTTTTGCAAAATCACCCTCAATAGATCAGATGATTGCAAAAATGAAGGAATCGTTGACTATCTAGTAGTTTGGGATATCTTCTAACATTTTCTCCCTTTTTGTAGTTGGGGGTACACGATGTGAGGCCATGCATTGGGCTCATTTAGGCTTCCTCTCTTGATGAGACCTGGGTAATCTTCCCTTGCTGCCAGTAGGTACACTACGTAAGTACTCATATAAAACATAGGGTTGTGTTTCACGGCCACCAACTGTTCATCTAACTTTTCACTATTAATGGTCCCCCAGTCAAACCTAGACCTGCAGCCCCTAAGTCTTTCTATCAGGAAAATATCCAATTCTCTAGTTAGAATGATTGTGGTAACCAATATACTCAGCTTATCATTGTTACAGCTGCCTTGACGTCATCTTTCATGTATCCTCTCCTTAAGTTTATTTTGTCCAGCTTATATTTGGGAAGAGGTTGCTCGAGGTAATAGTTTTTGACTATTTCATAAGCTTCCTCCACTTTGTTTCTGAACCATAAGTTCCCTTTTTCTATGAAAAAGTCATAGAACTTGTCTATGCCTTTGTGGAGATGAAAGACATCCTCTATGACATTTGGCCTGATATCCAATAATATTTGGCCCTTTGTATTTTGGACCACCCTTTTGTCAGAGTCATAATGGTTTTCCAGGGTCATGATCAGTTTAGGTGAGGACACAACGACTGGGTGGGCTACTGCGCTGACTTTTCCTTCTAATACTAGTGAGAAATAATCCTCTTATGCCCTAGCTTATTGGCCACACCTTGTATTGGTATTTCATGGGTGAAGTGTTTTTCGCAGGCATTCCTGTAGTAAAACATGCAAGTATCAGTATCTTATTTGAAGGACAAACTGAAAGAAAGCTGAGTAAAATAAGAAAACAAAGAAAAAACTCTCTAAGTAACCCAGAATGCAGGTTTTTCACACTTTCAGCCCTTTTGGGGTTTTGAATGCTAAAAAATGGTTCAGAGGCTGAAAAGGCTGAAAGTGCAAAAAACCACCATTTGGAGAGTGAGTTTCTTCAGACCTTTCGACACCTGAAAGTCTGAAGACTTTGCAGATGCCGGAAAGCGACAATCATGAAGATTGAAGACCAGGTTTTAGGGATTTAGATTTCTCAAAGTTTCAAACCTTTTGGAGGTCTAAAACACCGAAAATGATGAATCTCTAAAATCATGATGAGAGTTCACAAGACTTTTGGGGATTTGGTCCTATCAAAATTTTGGACTTTTTGGAGGTCCAAAACATCGAAAGGGCCGAATCTCCAAAACAAGATAGACTACGACTATAGCCAGTTTTCAGCCTTTCGGAGGCCAAAAACCTGTGAAAAAGGTCACGATGAAATGAAACCTTAACACACAAACTAGAAAGGAAAAAACCTGAATCATCTCAGACAGACCTCCCGCTAAACATTGAAGGTGCCAAAGGCCCTCAGAGACCAGGGGAGAAGGAAATCTGCACGTCCTAGGCCAGATAAACGCCAGGACAAAAACCCTAAAACCAAAAGACAATGGAGGGAAAAGAAAATAGTGAGGTAGTGAAGAAGGAGACCTACCTCAAACGGGCTAGGAGCGGGGAGGATGACACAATTAAACTAGGAGGCGCTCACGCGATCAGTCTCAGGGTGGAGGGAAAAAACGTTTAAGCTGCAAGCTCTAAAGGAAAAAAGTTACTTTGAATTAGGGCACTTTGCAATTTATAACATGTGGGCCCTAGTTCACCATTTTTTATGTTTTCAGGGTCTGAAAAAATGAAAGGGCCAACTTTTGGCGTTTCGGCCATTTTTTTATTTCAAGGTACTATGGTCCTCTGAAACGCAGAAAGGGCCGAAAGACCAAAAAAATAGTTTTTACTTGTTTTATCATGTTGACACATGTTCTGCTAAGGCTGACTGAGCGAGGACTCAAAGGGGGAGACAAGACCAAAAATCAAAAAGCAAAAAAAAAATTGGGGTCCCCATGGTAAGAGGACCAGAAAATGGGGTGTGTATTGTGGACCCACAACACTACCCTATAGTTATTGATTGACTACTTGGTAACCACTTGGTTACTATTATTTTTTTGTTCCACTGACTGGTCTCAGTAATAGTTTCTAGTTTCTTGGTAACTTTCCTATCTAAATCTCACTGAGTGAATTTTCCTATGTATATCTTCAACCTACTTTCCCAAACCCAGGATAGACTTACAAATTGTCTTCCACTAGAATATTGTTATCTCCCTTAAACCCTATGGTTTCCTTAAGTACCAAAACTCCAGTTTGGCTTCCTCAAACCTTTAAACATACGGTTTCTCAACTATCCCTTCTGCAATCACTTCTCTATCCAAATCCCATAGATATATCTTCTTTGCGAGATACAAAAATACTTTAAAAGGTTTAACATACCCTTTATCAAATCAGATTTCTTTCTTCTCCACTCACCCGAACAAAGTGATCCATTTCTTAGGATTATCTCTCTGACACTCTCTCGATGATTGCCCAATTCTTAACTTCACCTATGCATTAAATTATTAGGATTGTATAATACATGTTAGGGATGAGTCATTCTATGAGACTTAGACATAAATCATTGATGGAATGACCATCTTCAAAATAACTGTCAAACTATTATTAGAATCATGAAACTAAAAGACTATCAACATGAATTTGTTAAAGACCTAATGGAAATGAATCTAAAATCATTCAAATTAGGTTAAAAAAGGATATAAATATTCTCAATGCATTACAAATGTATAAGGGTCGCTATAAATCTCAAACAATGCAACGAAACATCAATATTGCAAAATTAATGTATTTTATTAAATGTCCTTCTTCTAGTATGTAGATAAGGCACCCACACATCTATATCTCTATCACACAATGGTCAAATTATAACATATAAACCCTCTCCAAAAATATCCCAACCAACTATGGAAGTTACATTTTTTTTTAATGACTAAAACCCCTTAACACTAATTTTCCCTCTAAAATCCTTAATTAGTCGTTGAGTTTGAATATTTTAATTTTTAAACTCTTATTTTAATGCATTTTATTATTAAAACTTATTCCAATAAGTCCAATTGATCATATATGATCAATTTAACTCCTATAGACCCTAATTAGAGTCCTTGGGTGCTATTAACCCTACTTAAAAAGCATTTTTATTCCATTCCAACATTTTTATCATTTTTGTGTCGATAATACGCCCTAATTAGCTTCAAGATCCCATAATTGATCTTGGTTGTCTACCAAGTATTAATAAATCCTTGGTGAGTCCTTTATGCATCCATGATGTCTTTTATCCTTCTATATTTTCCTCCACCAAACAACAAAACTGCTATGATATATTGTTGTTGTGAAACTTATTCTGACACTCCATTATTGTAGCATCCTTTATGATGCTTCACATTGTGTCTCTCCTCATTAAGTTTCCATTCCTAATAAATTTAGCACCATTGATCTATGCTCTATAAAACCCCTTTCTTCTCCTAATTATGTAGATCTCCCTTCCTCATTTTATAATAGCTATAACACACAAAAATATTGACTATGTTTGACCACTAATGATCATGCTAAAATTGTGTAGCAAGATCTCTATTGTTGTAGTATATTTGGTAAATTTATGTTGTAATTTGGGAAATCATATTTTTTATTGCAATAGTGTTATTGACATTGTTTCAATACCATGTCTATATTTGGACTTTGAGTCAACTCCTATAGGGAAAATTGAATGATTTCTTTTAATTGTGATTTTTTATTTTAAATAATAGTACTTGTTGCCATAGTTGGTTTTTTACATAATCTTTCTCTCATATAAGTTCATTTCATTTAACATATTTAATAACTGAACCTCCATACCTTGGTAATTGAGACCTCATATTGAATATGTGTGGCCTTTTTATTTTTTGTATGCCCTATCTTGATTATGGTTTCTATGACATGCATATCCCAATCATTAAAAGTGGCATCTTCTTCTTGTATTTGTTACTACTTTCATGGTTATTTATTCTTGAAACTTATTCACCTTTCACAATAGTATATTTTCTGAATATTTACTTGTATCTTCATTGGTGGAAGCATTTTTGTGTCACCACCTTTCTCCGAGGTTGCGAACAGTTTCTCTTTTCCCTTCAAGCTATATAGTTGAATGTGCTTCCCCTTTAAATTTAAAAGCTCTTGTTACATACATTGATTGAACTGAAGTCTATATTTCTGTCATATTTAAAATATATAAAAGCTATGAGTATACATAGCATGACATTGTTTTTTTTATATTTTGATTATACATATTTAAATCCTTATTATTTCATGAAGTATAAATACTCCAAAGAATTATATTTATCTTCTTTGTTTAAAATGTTGTACAATCCTTTGAAATGTTGCTTTTACTTGACACCCCTATTACTACACTATCTCCATAGTTGCTTCTGAGACGTGAAAAGTATCCTCCAAATCTGATTTCCCTTTCCATGTTATAGATGATCTTTAGCTAAATTCATATTAGATCTGGTCCATGATGTAAACTCTCTTTATGATTGTTACTGCTCTTGTATCTTCAATCTGAAGTATTGAATGTCAAAAAGTTTCATGTTTGAAAGAGATGTCCCTTCAACAACATATGTATTCCAATAGCTTCATGGTTCATCCATAAGGTCCCATCCTAAAATTTTTGCACGACTCCTTAATGGCCTCCTCAAATCTTTGGTATTGGCCTCTTCATATCCCAATTGGAAATTTCCATGCATGTAATGAAGGGATGTCCCTTAACAAACTATATTTCCTTTTTACCTTTTCCTGCACATTAAACAACCTATTAGAAAAATGTGTTTTCCTTTCTACACCATTCTTAACATGTATCTTTATTGCTTTCATATTTAGAGATAAGTGTTAGTTTCATTATTGGTTAGTCTTTTTTGGAATAACACCCTCTTTTACACATTTTGTAGGCACTTTCAAGAGCTGTAACCACTTGAACCAGCCAAAAAAGGACATTCAATAACCTCTTCCATAATTCCATCTAGGCAATGATGGAATAACCCGTATCTTTATCTTGACTTCTATATATATGCATGCTCTGTATTGAAGAGTTTTAGTGGCAACCACAGTTTGTGTGGCATCTTAAATTGCATACATTTTCTTTTCTTTTGAAATCAAAAGAGAAAAGATATTTTTTAATGGAAAATGTAATCTTGAAGGAGTTGCTACTATAGATGATCTTTAGATGAACTTATATTAGATATACTGCATGATTTAAACTCATTTTATGATTGTTACTTCTCTTGTATCTTGAATCTAAAATATAGAATGTTAGAAGGTTACATGTTTTAAAGACACATCCCTTCAAAAAAATATTTCTTCAAATAGATTTGTGGTTTAGCCAGAAGTTCCCATGCTTGAAACTTATGCATGCCCCCTCAATAGCCTCCTCAAATATTAAGTCTTGGCCTCTTCATATCTCAGTTGGAAAGTTTCATGCATGTAATGAATGCATGTCCCTTCTACAACCTATAATGCCTTAATACTTGCTCGTGCAGATTAAATAACCTATTAGAAAAATATGTGTTCCTTTCTGCACCATTTGGAATGTGTATCTATATTGCTATCATATTTAGAGATAAGTGCTATTTTCATTATCGATTAGTTTTTTTGCACTAACACCCTCTTTTCCATATTTTGTAGCCATTTCAAGGAGCTGTAACCACTTCAACCTGCCAACCAAGGACATTCAACAACCTCATCCATCATTCCATCTAGGAAATTATGGAACAACACTTACCTTTATCTTGACCTCTATATATATATATATATATGCATGTTCTTTCTTGCATAGTTTTAGTGGCAGCCACAACTTGTATGGAATCTTAAATTGCATGCATATCCTATTCTTTGGAAATGAAAAGATAAAATATATTTTTCAATGTAAAATGTAATATTCAAAGAGATATTTAAAATATTTTTGCATGTCTTATAATACTTATTTTCTTGAAATAAGGGAAGATGATGATTCTTTCTGCATTTGCTTATCTATTTCAGTTTATTGATGTTCTAAAAGCCCAATTCAATGAAAAAGAACTTCAACCTTTAAAGTTTAAAATGAACCATATCAACCATATATAGTTGATCAGCTACCCAAATTCAAGAATTTGAGTTGGATGTGAAAAATGATAATGTTTCTGGAGACATATTAGGGTGTTTTCTTGGGAAACTGTAACAAACCATTTGCCTTTGCATATTCATTGGGCATAGAGTCACTATGAATTTGAAACTTATAAAATTGATCCCTCTCCAAGTAAAATCTAAAACAACACACCAGCTGAAAATTGACCGAAATATGTGCCAAAATCAGTTGGAAGAAAACATAACAACAATTATAAAAAACTGAAAAACACCAGTTATGTGCTCCTTCAATCTGCTTAACTCTAACACACATTGAAATTGGAAAAGTTGATGCTTCTGTAGTTTATGGTGGTTAGATGGATGACCATTTATGATGTAGGGAAGCGAGTTGTGACTCATTCTCTATATGATGGGTGATCATTCATGTCATTATGATGGACTACAATAATATTCTTATTTTCAGCCCTAACACACCAAAAGCAACTAGCTACAAACCACTAACTAAAACTAAAACTATTATGCTCAACTGCACATAGAGAAAGAAAAACTTAAAATGAGAACCTATAAACTACCCTCATCTAATTAATCCTCAAAACCTCAGATACATACATTAATAGACTGATACATTTCTTACCCACAACAGAAAAAAAGTATGCAATATAACTGGAAAAAACAACAACTTCTAAAATATAATTTTGAAATGATAAACCAAATCACATACCTCTTTAATTTGATAAAAATCAAAAGAAATTTGAGATGATTAAATAGTTTGGATATTTTCTTCAATATTTGGCACCTCATGCTCAAGCTCCATTCTAGAAAAGTACATAATTAGGAAACCTCTACAAATGACAAATTATGGCTTTATACTCTTGATTTATATTACTTCAACTCTATCTTCAAACATGACACCATTCTCATTAGAGGATTCAAGTTAAAGAGAGACATGAGAAAGATTTATTGGTTCATCTACCTGATGTTACTAATTTCTAACCTCTTGATCATTAATCATATGTTGTTTTTGTTATATTGTTTGAACAAAATCAAACTCTTGAAACTACTCTTCAAGACTATCTACACTTGTCTCTTCCTTGACCAACCATATGTCAACTTCATTTTCATGCTCGTGTTGAGATCCAGAAATCACCATATGTTCAACAATTTGTTGTACCTATTCATTTTTATGAGAAGATGAATGATGAATATCTAATTCTATCAAAAATACTTCCAAATCCTCCCAAAATACATCCTTGTCATCCTAATTCTCATCTTTCCATAGTAGAGTACTTATATTTACCTTGATGTCATTGTCATGAATGATCCAAACATCAAGGTCTTGAATTTCTACTTGCTTCTTCGTTAATGATGCAAGGATAATATGAATTTTCTCTTCCTCCTCACTCACAAAACCTAGGATTTCATGAAAAAAATCAAACAAAACTTGAAAAATATTAGCCTTATTTGTCTCTACAACGTGTTGTACATGCTTAGTAGGAACAACAAGAATAGGTTGAACCTCGAGAAAAAGATTTTTAAATGAAATCTTTTGCTAGAGCACAAGTTCCTCCTCTTGATCAAGCTTGCTCAAAGATGGATAATGAAAATTTTGAGGATCCTGCCTTACAGGTTTTTGCATGAAACTTTAAATTTTGTGCTTGGATGATTGTTTCTCAGCCATTTTAGCATTTTTTCTTCTCTTTGTGCAGAAATATGCTATTGCAAGTTTTTCTCAAACTGTTCTAGTTGTGCTTTATACTGATGATCCTCATTTTCTTGCTTTATATTTAGTTTTCCAATCCTGTTATGCTTTGAAAAATCCTTATCTTTCTCCTGAGAACATGTCTTCTTAGATTTAAGGGAACTCACTAGATAAACTTGTGCAATTTGTGGGTTTTCTTGAGAATAGAAAGGTTGTTCCTAAGATACTATTGGTTGACGTTGCTCAAGTACATGAGAGTATTCCACAAAGCCTATTGTGCTCAACATAAGAATTCCCATTTAAAAAAATGTATCCTAGAAAGTACTAGGTGGGAAAGCCTTGTCCTATGTAGCTGTTAACTCCTCTTCATACTTCTATTTCTAGGCTTTTAAGTGTCTTGCAAGCTCTTTTTCATGAAGGTAAGCCTTCTAGTCTAAATGGTAAGGCTCATGCATAATCTTGATATGAGCATTCTTCTAACTATGAATGGATCTCACACTCTCTTTAGATATCATCAATCTGCTTGGTGAAATCCTGTAGTATATTTTGCAGACTATCTTGTTTCTTCTCAAGGTCTTAAAATTCTTTCTTAAATTGAAGATCTTGAGATTGGTCAAGAAATTGGGTAGGGGAATATTGGTTTGTGGAAAATTGAGAATATCCACAGCCTTCTACAATACGATAACTTGGACAAAAAATAGGATTTGGATGATTTTTATATGGCTAATGATTAGCCCCTTGAACATTATTTTAATAATAAGGTGTGTTGGAAATACAATAATGGGAAAGCAAGATACTGAGAGGAGGGGTGAATCAGATCTTCAAATATAAACACTTAAAACAAACTAATAACATATTCATACATGAATGAATCTAATGTAATCTCATATAGTGTCCACACCATGAAATAAGTAGCACATAACACAATAACTTGGTAACCCAGAAACCCAAATAGGTAAAACTGGGGTGGGGATGACACCTAGAAAAGTCTCCACTACTACAGTAATAAAGTGTACCTATTAAGGTTACAATGTTTGATTACAAAATGTAATCTACCTTGTTAGAGGTCTGCTCTGTTAAAATCTTTAGATCATTACAATCTACCTTGTTAAAGGATTTCAACTTACAATGAAGTAAGAACTCTATTAAGAGATAAATAAAAGCCTGCTAAAACCACTCTGTTAAGATATTTTCACCTAATACAATGATTAAAAAGTCTCAAGTATTGATCCTTTGATATGCACTCTGATGTTGATGACGGATCTCCTCTTTTTAGTATCTCTTTTATTCTTATAATCTGATATATCTTTACACTGTTGTTCACTATGTTATGCTCTAGTTGATTCGTGCTTCTAAACAAAATAACCCTCTGTACATTTCACTTCAAAATGCAGTCACTTCAACAACTCCTCTTCTGCCTCTTGCACATACATAAAATAGGGTTTCGAAGCAATCTGATATATCTGTACAGATCTGACAGTGAGATCTAGATCAATGATCAAGATCCAATATCCATACCATGATGGTATTATAATTAATGTTTACAATGAGTAATTCATAGGGTAAAACAATTAAATACATAATTACTCCATATAAAAATATTAAATGCACACATAAGTCGGCCCAAAAAGCTTATACAAGTCAGTCGGATCGTTTATCCTAGAAGTTTGTATCATTCCTGAAAAGTATACAAAAATTGTCTTGCTTAGGATTTAACATCCCTGTCTACTCGGCTTGGCAATGTAACTCAGCTCGACAATGTAACTAGGCATACTGAAAAACTTCTCGGCAATGTTGCTCGGCCTTGCATAGTTTTAGCTCAGCCATAGTGATAGCCAACTAAAACTGCCTAATGAAATGACTAAGTTTTGGGCACTAATCATCAACAAATATTTAGAAATTAACAATCTCCCCCTTTGATATTAGTGGCAAAAACACTTATCATTACTTCTGTACAATTCATCAAAATATTGCCTAGGTATGTTAAATACTCCCCCTAGGAATATACTTATACAAAAGTTTACAATGCCTACAAAAATAATATACAAGTGTACCTTTTCTGTACTGATGTATGCTTTCATAACTCCTTACTAACTTCCTCCTTCCATAGTATTAACTTCCCCCTTGTTTTTGTCACTGATTGCCAGTGGGGTTAAGTTTTACTTATCCAAAAATTTCTTATGAAGCTGCAGGGTGGATTCAAATGTTGTATCCCAGCTTTCCTTTGCAACCTTCATAACTTCCATTTTTTTTTCTAGCTCGGCAGCTAGACTCACTAAACTCTTTGCAATTGATAGATTTACACTACTTTGTGATAAATCCTTAGCTTTTGAAAGTTCCTTCTATATTACCTCAAAATGAGGCAACAAGCTTGTCTGAATAGTTATCAACTTGGCCCTTATGTGACCATCTTCAGCCATAAGCTCGGCTATTCTCCTTTGTGCATTTATCAACTTATTAAAATGTAAATAAATAGAGGTAGTATCTTTACCTAAAGTAGTACCAGTTGATCTCAAATCTAACTGTAGCTTCTCACCAAGCTATAAATTATCCTTTGAGAAAAATTCAACATCACATAATTTCTTATACAAAGAATAAACATTGGCTGTAACTTTCTCTAATGTTTCTACAAGAATAGAAAGTTCTACCTATTTTGTTGCTATCTCTTCTGAGATCTTCTCTAGAACTTTTCTCTCAAATCTTCTTTGGGACCATTGTAGAAGCATCTCATTGTTGTTAATGTCCTCATCTATTACTTTCTATACAATGGTGACTAGTTGATCTATGATTGGATCTTGAGGTATTTCATCCTCTAAGTCAAAAGCCTTTGTAAATATGTCTTTGATATCATGCAACACCTACTTTTTCTTTTGTTCTATCTTCATCTCTTCCTATCTTTTCTTCCTTTTAAGTAACTCTTGAAGAGTACCAATTTGTTTAAAAGATAACTCATTGGGATCCCATTGTGGAATCACAATGACTTCATCTAGTGTTACATCTAAAATCTGTGACTTTTTCTTCAAGACCTTCTTCTTCTTCATTTCTGGAGAACTTATGCTCGGCAGCATAATATCTTTCCCTTTTTCAATTTTAGTCTCTAATGCCTCCTTCAATTCTGTCAATATAGTCTGTGGATTCGGCATACCACCAGTTTTGGGACCTATGGGAGCGGATGATCTAGAGTGTGGTAGCTCAACCAACACTTGTGCTACCTCTTCTTCTTTAGGCTTATCAACAACATCTGTTGTTACTACTTGACTATCTAAAACTGTCTTTATAGCCTCTAAAATAGGTGGATCTTGTGAAGTTACCTCTTGATCATTTTCTTGATGTTGCCCTTTGCTTTGTTGAATACTGCTAGATTCAATTTTATCACCAGATGCTATGGACCTTTATTCTTTAGTATCAACTGCCTTAATAGGCGAATCAGTGTCTTTTCCACTTGGCATTTGTTGTTCCTTGGCATTCAAATTGCTTGGGTCATCAACTATATAATCCATGGGACTATCTGTAGTCAGATCAACAGTGTTTGTTGCATCTAATGCATCGATGGTCTTGTCCTATTCTACTGCAATTTGATCTTTAAGTATCTATGGTTCAGGGGTAGTCTTTTCTTCCACTTCTTTTGTCTTTTTCTCAGATGGCCCTTCACCAAATTTCTTATCTTTTGGAATGAGAAATCCAAAAATCTCTTTCCAAATCCTTGTGCTTTGTTGCACTACACCTTCAATGTCATTCTTCAAAACAACATATCCTCTGAGTTTGGGAACAAACCTATTCTTATAATCCTCTATGAATTTGGTTCGTTGTTTATAGGTTAACTCAGGAATTATCTTTCCTAGGGTTCCTTCCCTGATCTGTCTTTCAGTGGCCAGTGCAAATTCCCATTTGCTTGATAGAAAGTACTCATCAAGAACATGATTTCCTATCTCTGTAGGAGTCAATTTGAAGGTACTCATCATGTCCAATAGTTCTTCCTAAACTTTGTGCCTATCTGCTATTTTCAACTTGTCATATTTGATGAACTTAAATGTTTCTAACCCTGCTGAATTCCTCAAAGTATCACATACCTCAACAATGCTTGCTAGGTTCTTGAATTGAGCTTTAGGTATGTTTGTGGTTTCATCAATTTTTGTCTTCTCCTCATCACTATCTGTTGGCAGATTTAATTTCCTCCTTGGTATCTTTGCTAGTTTACTTGGCTCAACCATAGAAGAAACCTTTGGTTCCTTACCAAAACTAATTTTTGCAAATTTTGTCTTACCATACACTTTCCTTTGCACTTCTACTGGGGAAGTAATAGTAAATGCTCTTGTCCTTGGATGATTAGCTGTAGGAGGTGTAACTTTGGGGTTGGCTCGGCTAGGCTTGGTTACTATCACAATTGATGGCTTCTTTCCCTTAGCTTTCTTTGTAACTTCTTCTGATGCACTGACTTCCTCCTTAGTAGAGATATCCTCACCTTGTCCAGTGGGCAGACCTAGAGGTGCATCATCAGGTTCTTCATCACTACCCAACCCAACCATTTTCTTCAGATTTTTCACTATCTTCGTTCTTTTCCTCTCCATAGTTCCTTCAATAAAACTTCTTGAAATCTTAGCCTTAGCTTCTTCATAGTTTCCAAATCTCTCTGTTGTGGTTTCAATTGCCTTGGCTAGGAGTGCAGTGATGGTGGCTGATGCTTCATCAACATTAATCACATATGGAAATTTCTCTAAACATGTTATTCTAGGAGTCAATGTCTTGATATAAGTGTTATCTGTATCAACTAGAAAACATATTTCTTAATAGTGCTTCTCCACTAGTGACTTAGGAATCCTAGTCCTTAATCTCATTCTTTTCTTGAATTCTACAAAATAGCTACCCATAATGCTATTGAAATTGCTTCCTAATTTCTCTATGCATTCACTAATCTAAACTGTAATGGGTCTACCCTTTTTCCAAACAATATTTCCCAGTGTAGGAAATGTATCCTGAATGAAGAAAAATATACATGTTAGTAAAGATCCAAACTTTCATGATGAGCTCTTAGCCTTTTTGATTTATGCAAGGTTCTTGGCTAACTGTGTCTATTGTAGCTCGGCAAGATCATATGTGTGATTCTTCTTCACAATTTTCCATGCCTGATCAACTATTGTGCAGGGAACACTCTCTAATCTACTAGAATGATAAAACTTGTGTGCAATTACCCTTACTCCAAAATAAAGTTCTAGGTCAGTGATTGTAGATATAGTCATACCTCTATTATTCCATACTGCTCCAGTGTTCAATGTAATTTCCTATTTGATGTTAGCGCTCATTGTCTGCTTTCCATTCACTATAGGATATCCAGTCACCCAATGAATCATGCTTCTTGTGATCTTGACTAGTCCATTATCTAGCCACATGCTTGTGTCATGAACTCAGCTAAGGATAACCTTGATCCATTCATCTTTGAAACCTTGGGGAAAATCTAGGGCACGAGTTAACCCTTTTTTGGCTAAGTGTTTGAATTTTGCCTTTAGAACTCCATTTTCACACAATTTGCTATAGGATTTCCTTAATTCATTATCACCTACTTCTCCAATTTTACCCATATAACATGATCAAAAATCATGAATCATAAGTACCTTGGGAGGAATGGATGAGAGGGCTCCCATTAAATCACTTTGTATCACACTTTCAGGGATGGCTCAAAAGTTAATAGGTTCACATTCATCACTTCGAATCAACTAAATTTGTTCTTGTTCTGCTTCCATACTCTTGGCTGGTGCAGAAGAACTTGCAGCCATAATTCTAAAATTTAGGGTTTGAGAGATGGAAAACAGAATACCTCGGCAAGTGATGCTTTGCACTATTCTCTGTTCACTATTCACTTTAAGATTTTGGATGGCACACTGATGAAATCTTCATTCCTAGCTTTGTTAAGATCAATTCTGCAAATCGCTTCAATCGCTCCGTAAATAGTAAAATTGCAAGGTAAGAATGAAATATCAATTGTTCATACTTTATAAGCTATGAAGGGTCAAGGTAGGTGAGCATTAAATTTTTTTCCCATTGAGTTAGTGCAAGCCAGTTGTTCTCAGCTCTAACACAACTTTCATCCCACCCAGCTCACTACACTCGGCCTTCACATAATTTTACTAGGAAAACAAAACTTGGCACGTACTAAAGAACTCAACTTTAGTGTTCATGATAGATGCTTGACACCTATTTTGCAATTTTCCCATCTCAGCATTTTATCTTCAAATATGTCCTGGTGCATCTTAACATATGCAAATACGGACTTTTTGTACATTTCATGTTAGGAACTGATGTAAGATAAGAATTTTAAATATATTTCCTTACATACCTCATTCTCTTAGTTGGAGATGATGTGATAACCTGATCCATTAGATTGGGTGACCTCGGCTTCATTAGCTTCGCTACTACATGGTTCAAACTTCTTAACCCATGTCTTGTTCATTTCTTCCCTTATTTGCTCAACAGTAGGAGCAGATACCCTAGTCTTGCAATCTTTCCTTGTATGACCAATTTTGAGACAACTATGACAAACTAGGCTTCCATTCATCCCACTTTTAGATTTACCTCTGAAATGTGTCCTTATGCAGTTTTATGGAACATGTCCATACTCACCACAGTAATGACAACTATGCCATGTATTGTAATCCCAATTGTGAGTATTGCCTTTTCTTGGTGATTTCTCTTGTACCTTTGATGTCCACTATTGTTTACCTTTAGATCTACAATCTTGTGCTCTATGACCATATTTGTGACAGTTATAGAAATTAACATTGAATCTAGGTATTTTGCTTGCCTTTGCCTTACATTCACGTGCTTGATGTCAAAACTTATTACAGTTAAAATAGTAACCATTAAAATTAGTTTTCAGATTAGACTTACCATTCTTACTTCAGCAAATGTTTGTTGTATGGCCTGGTTTTCCACAGTGGTGACAAACAAGTTTGTTGTTTCTCGGCTTTGCATTCCTTCTTTCACCTGTCTTAGATTATTCTCAATTTTCAGTGGTTGAATGTTGTTCAGTGTGACCTAATCTAGAAGATTCTTTAGGTCTTATTGATGCTTCCACTAATTTTTCAAAGTAGCTCATGGTTGCACTCAGATCATTCACTCTGTTATTAATTTATTTCTTAGATCTCAATTCATCTTTCAATTGATTGTTCTCAGATCTAAGATTAACAATCTCCAAGTCTTTCCTGCTGATCTCCTGATTCACAAGCAGTAGTTGATTAACCATGTCCACTTGATTGACTGTCATGGTTTGCACATCGTGTGTTCTTTTATCAAGTCTGGTAATCAGCATTCTCTTGTCTTCTTCTACCATAGCCTTGTCATCTTCAACTTTCTTTTTCTGTTCAACAACTTCACACATCCTTATTGATTGGGCTTCTTGTTCCTTTTTTATATTTTTGACTTCTTCACATAGTACACTATTCTTGTCTAGTAGATCTACTATTTCTGCATCGCTCTTAGTAGAATCTCCATTCAGAATTAGATTTGTGGTGTCCTCTTCCTAATAATGAGTGTCATTCATCTATTTGGCCAAATCTTTTCTTACAGCCAAGGACTTCTTTAATTCCTGTCTTGCAGTCTCAAGCTATTGTAGTGCTAACTGAACATCAATCTTTTTATTCTAAATGACCTTACCCATCTTGTAGATTTCCATTTTAAGATCTGTATTCTCAAGATGATTATAACCTTTTAGAGAACTAAGCTCTAATACCAATTGTTGGAAATACAATAATGGGAAAGCAAGATACTGAGAGGGGGGGTGAATCAGATCTTCAAATATAAACACTTAAAAACAATTGATAACATATTCATACATGAATGAATCTAATGTAATCTCATATAGAATCCACACCATGAAATAAGTAACACATAACACAATAACTTGGTAACCCAAAAATTTAAATAGGTAAAACTGGGGTGGGGATGACACCCACAAAAATCTCCACTACTGCAGTAATAAAGTGTACTTGTTAAGGTTACAATGTTTGATTACAAAATGTAATCTACCCTGTTAGAGGTCTGCTCTATTAAAAGCTTTAGATCATTACAATCTACCTTGTTAAAGGATTTCAAATTACAATGAAGTAAGCTCTTTGTTAAGATATAAATAAAAGCCTTCTAAAACCACTCTGTTTAGAGATTTTCACCTGATACAATGATTAAAAAGTCTCAAGTATTGATCCTTCGATATGCACTCTGATACTAATGATGGATCTCCTTTTTTTAGTATCTCTTCTGATCTTATAATCTGATATATCTTTACTCTACTGTTCACTGTGTTATGCTCTAGTTGATTCCTTCTTCTGAACAAAATAACCCTCTGTACATTTCACTTCAAAATGCAGTCACTTCAACAACTCCTCTTCTGCCTCTTGCACATACATAAAATAGGGTTTCAAAGCAATGTAATATATTTGTATAGATCTGATAGTGAGATCTAGATCAACGATCAAGATCCAATACCCATGCCATGATGGTATTACAATTAATGTTTACAATGAGTAATGCATAGGGTAAAACAATTAAATGCATAATTACTCCGTATAAAAATATTAAATGCACACATCAGTCAGTCCAAAAATCTTATACAAGTCGGCTAGATCACTTATCCTATGAGTTTGTATCATTCCTAACAAGTATACAAAAACTATCCTACTCGGCATTTAACATCCCTGTCTACTCGGCTCGACAATGTAACTAGGCATACTGAAAAACTTCTCGGCAATGTTGCTCGACCTTGCATAGTTTTAGCTCAGCCATAGTTATAGCCAACTAAAAATGTCTGATGAAATGACTAAGTGTTGGGCACTAATCATCAACAGAGCTTTAGAAATTAACAAGGGTGGTGGGTATTTTGACTATCCATAAACAATTGACATATTTATTCATATAAAAACCTAGAAATCATAGTATAAAATTTATTTAAAAAATACTAGCATTTGTATCTGCAAAACTAGTAGAATTTTCATTGTAGAGCTGCCGGGTGTGTGTTTGGATCCTACCTCCAAAGGTTGTAATATTGATCCTCACACCAAAAAATAGAATTAAGTGGAAAATATTGGACTAAAATAGTCCAAAGGGTCCCATCGAGCATGCCAAAAACCATTGTCAATCAAGTTTGTGTCTCTAAAGGGATATGAAATTCTTCTATCCTGTTGGAACATTAAGACACTCTCAGGCTATGGGTGTCCTATGGTGAGAGTGAAGCTCTGGGATTCAAAGGTCAATTCCTTTTGTATCACCTACACTAACTTGAACGTGGAAAGGGATAGAAGGATATGTTTTTGAAAACAAACTTAACTCCAAGGTGATACACCAAATAAGAATTGTGTTTTGCAAATTCTCTACTCATAAATTCCATAAAAAATAACCCTAAAATTATCAAAGACCAACTAAACATGAGGTACATAAGTATTTATTTTAAAGGATTGAAACTAATGACTGTATGGAGGATAACCAACTAGTTCTCATAGCTTTAGAGTAATGGAATCATCCATCACAATATAGGACTTTCACATAACATGTATCGTCTTACTATTAAATCATGATTTCATGAGACAAATTAAAGGAAAAAAGCATCCACAAGAATTCATCAAATCACCAACCATAACAAGAAAACTAGAAGTGTTGAGAAGGAAATCTGCTCTTATATTACTGAAAATGAAGGAGTGTTGCTGCTACAAAAGCCAAAAAATGGAACTCAAAACTAATCTAAAAATATGCAAGAGCTTTTCCAAAGCTACAAGACCTATCTCTGGAAAAGAATCAAAACCCTATAAACTTCTAAGGTCCCAACCTAATAGAAAAGGTTAGCCTCAAAACAACTAAAAACTTAACTCCAGATGAACTCCCACTCTAACAACTGTAAAAGAACTCCAAATACATAAGCCTTGAAAATCCATGCAAAAACAAATGCCTACATCATGAAATCTGCATAAAAATAGCCTCAAACTACTCCTAATGCATATATACATGAGGTGGTGTGTCTAACTATAGTTGAAATGCTTTAAATTTCCAAAATCTGGTCATAACTACCCCACAACTGATGAAGAACATAAAAATCCTCATTTTTGACCTGAAGTATAAGTTAAAGTCATCAAAGCCTTTCAAACTTGCATGAGTAATCACATGGTGGAATCCAAGTGCAAAGGATCTCCTATTTTGCAATTTAAAATAATTAATAATTATTGTCTTATAATGATGATAATCAATTATTATTATTGACAATAAAATACATGCAAAACACAAGTCCCTCTAGATAACTATTTATCTATTTATTATTAATTACTTGTATTTTAATACTTTTAAATTTTAAATGAATAATAGAACTATTTATTAAAAGCTAGATATATTAAAACACAAGAACTAATTAATAAAAACTCAATAAATACTCAAAACTTAATTACTCATCATTAATAATTATATTTTAATATATTTAATTTTAAATGAATAATATAAATTTTCATTAAAATAAGATGTATTAAAATAGAATAGTTAATGATAAGTAAATACATTGGTTTGGTGAAGCTTAATTTTTATGGGGCTTTGTGTGGAAACCCAGGCATGTTGGGGTTGGGGTCTTGTATTTGATACTCCAAGGGTAGTATCCTAACACTTACTACCTCTCCTCTGCCTGAAGGAACAAACAATCTTGTAGAGGCTCATGCTTTATTTGCTGGTTTAACTCTTTCTATGTATGGAGGTTATAATCCTCTCCACATTGAAGGGGACTCTTTGGTCATCATTAATGCTTGCATTATGTGGAAAACACACTCATGCAAGCTTGAGTACATCTTCAGCCAAATTTGGAACCTATTAGACAAGTGCCATGAAGTTTATCTCTGCCACATGCTTCGAGAAGGAAATAGAGTTGCAAATTTTTTGTCTGATTTGGGTTGTGATGGGACCATGGTTTCAACTTTGAACCTGATAAAATTTATAGAAGACTATGGTGGTCTACAATTTGCAATTGATGATGATCGGATGGGATGCTACATGTGAACAGTCATTAATATTCAGACTTGAGTGGAAAATCAAATCATTAAACATAAGAGGTAAGCCTTCATACAATTACACACCACAATAATGGGATTTAATACTTTAGCAATATCCTCTCTACAGTCGAAGGGATGCGTGGTAGGTTTTCTCATTTCTACACTCCAACTGGGACATACAAAATCACATGTTCACATGGCCACGTGCACTTCTCGGGCACAACAATTCCCAAGTGCACTTCACATTGAATGGTAACGAATGTAAACAAATCCTACACCATATATGAGGTTATCAAAGTACATTTTCATTCCTATTTTAGGCCATATTCATTTATATTCAATCTTCAATGTGCTAAAAATAGTCAACGATGACAGAAAGTGTTGATGCCTGTGTTTGTTGTGAATTGTGCTCTTCTTTCCATGCTGAAATATTACCTAAAAACTACCAAATTTTGATTTCTCCCAACATGGATGAAGAATTATTAAAAATGCATATCAATGATGAAGTGGTAGATGAAATTTTTATGGCTCATTCCTCCACCATTCAGCAAGCAATCAAATAGGTAATTGGGTTATAAAATTTTGCACTAAAGTCTATACAGTTTCTATTTCCCTCTTAGTTTGTCTCAATATTTTTGTCAAACGCTATGGATTTGCTACAATCCCCACATTTTCTTAAAATTCAAGCATTCAAGGTTATCCATAAGTAGTTCTGGGTGGGTAACAAGGTTAATCAAGCCATGCAACATTAAGATTTATGGAATGGACATGCTCTAGTTGGGGGTTTTTTTTTTGACACCAACTAATGGATAAGCATGAGTTTTTAGTGGCATATAATGAAATAAAGTATTCCCTTGAGAAGAAGAATTCCATCATTTTGAAGAATGCACTACAAGATTCTTCCCCTTCTCTCAGCTCACAGATTGGGGAAAAAATGAAATCTACTACGTGTGCCTTGTTGGATATATTGGGTATGCAGAATACCCATGTCATCCAATGATTTTCTCCTCATTCTCTGTCCTCAAACTGGAAGGTGTTTCCATCAATAAAATACAAGAGGGTTGGGATAGAGTGTCGTGCTACTCTGTGTTCACCAATGCAAGCAGGTTCTTGTAACACGCGTTGGGTGCTAGATGCAAAGATAACTCACAAATGTGATTGGGCGGTTGCAGAATTCTCCTCACTTGGTTATGAACAGATGCCTAAAGATTTCCATGGGAGTGGTTGGGAGATCTTTTCTCCTATAGAGTGTCTCAGTGGTTGGGCTATCGGTGGGTCATCACCATCACATTCTAGATATGTGCATTTTCAGAATGAACAGGGAAGTGGTTGGGAGATAAATACACGAGATGAACGCTCAAGTGGATGGTCTTGGGGAGCAACCAAGATGGAGGATGAGGGCTTGGGTCTACCCTAACATGATTATGTTGTAAGCAAATAATCTAGCATCAAATTTTGGATTTGTGGACAGGATGATGCATCAAGAGGATTGGTGGTGATAATGTCCTATATCATCACACAAAGAGACTAATTTCTCCCTTCTCAGCTTGCCTTAATTTTCTTTTCAAACATTTTGGATCTCCTAACCTAGTCAACTTGCCAAAGTATCTAGAACTGATCATCTTACCGAGATACTACATTGATACCGAGTCTTTATCGAGATGATCTTGAGATACCGATATGGACTAATTACCCCGTGATATTGTTACCAAGTAATTATCAACTTATCAACTTACCGAGTTACTACATTGAATTTGAGTTTCTACCGAGTTGCTTTTACCAAAATGCTTCTGAGTTACTGAGATCTCTAGTGCTACCAAGTTGATACTCTTTTTCTTTTGAGTTGATGGAGATTTGCTACCGAGTTAGTGGTCGGTCTTCAATAGGCATATTTTGATGTAATGTCTTGGCACATGAAAAATATAATGAAAATTTTCATGCCAAGATTTAGGTGTACATAGTAGTTCATAGGATATTAGTAAGCTTGATTTGTAATTGGACTAAGAAGTGGGATTTTCTTGCCAGTTCTTTCCCCATGGATTTCTTGAACTAGTTTTTATTTTTATATAATATATAGAGTGGTATCTTCCACTTTTTCCTAAAAACAAAAAAAAAAATACATAAGTCCCAAAACTTTATAAAAAGAAATTAAATTTACGCTTTGTCAAAAAACCATATCTATAAAATCCAAAATTTGTAACTTAACTAATACTACCATTAAATAATATTCATTAAATTTAAAATTTTAAAAATTAAATAAGTATTATTTGAAAATAAAATGTAAATTTTATTTCAAACTTTTATTATATAAAAAAAAAATTATTTTATTAAATATAGGCTTATAATTTAATAAATATTATTATTAAATAATACTTATTAAATTTTAAATCTGTAATTCAAAGAAACATGTTATTTGTGATATAATAAAAGTTTTAATTAAAACTAAATTAGGGCTTGAAACCCAACCCCTTAGCGCATGGGTTAGCATATGAGATTCAATGAAAAGGAAGTCATAGAAATAAACAAATCTAAAAGACATATTCCCACTGTCATATTAGAGCTTCAACCCTAAGATTGAAATCATTTTGCACTTCGCTCTTTATGAAGTACTCCTACACTCGCAGCGCACCTCTACAAGGGAGAGAAAGGTTTTGGAAGCTTGAGTCTCCTATATCTTTCTTGAAGTAGAACCTACGCTTTGGGCTATGGCTTCAAGGTGTCTCTAGCTCTCCTTCAACTATGGTTTAAAATGGGTATCGCTCTCTTCCTCATAAAACCATACTCTATGTCTTATAATGATCCTTGAATGGCTTTCTT
This sequence comes from Thuja plicata, assembly GCA_018584345.1. NCBI lineage: Eukaryota > Viridiplantae > Streptophyta > Pinopsida > Cupressales > Cupressaceae > Thuja > Thuja plicata. The sequence continues at coordinate 2,454,985 of MU224596.1, read as the reverse complement.
TATATAACTATACTTGATCTTGAAATTTGTATTTCTAGGTAATGATTTTTGTTGTAGCTAGTGCTCTTTGATACTATATCTATATTCTGTAATAAATTCTCAAATGAGCCTAGAATTTTATTTCTAGGGTCTCCCACAAGTGCCATTACATCTATAATTTGAGATGGTTTCAAATCCCCATTTTTATCAACTAACTGGTCTATTAAATCATACAACATGTGTTCCATGAGGAGTTATTCTTAAAACTTGTACTAAAAGACAAATAATCTAGAAGAAGTCTTTGTCTAGTCACACAACCCACTGCTTGGCACTAGTAGTTACTCCATTAACAACTAATTCTACAATCACATCATCAACTTCTACACCTAGAACCTCAATAACTTTTAGTGACATGGTCTGCAAAGTTTTCTTCAAATATTGGATATCCTGAATAACACTATAAAGAGTAATAATGTGGTTTCCCTTATAAGAAGGATACATAGTATGAAATAATGTCAAACCTTTGACATATGACTTTGTTGGCATGAATCCTTAGGGTAAACATGAAGTCAAAAATTTGGAGCTCACAACGATAGTCAAATACCACCGCTAAATGGGATAGAAGCAACTCCAACATTTCAACTATCTTTTTTGAACTATCTAAAACTTGCTTTCATGGGTTCTTCTTTTGGCCCATGATCACATGACTATCCCTGAAGCCCATTAGCTATAAATTTGGTACTGGATTCCTTTACTGTAACATCAAAACAATTATGATATTTGTTGCTCTGAAACTAATTCTATCACTTCGTTCTTGTAGCATCCTTTATGTTGATTCACATTGTGTCTCTCTTCATTAATTTTTCATTCCTAATGAATTTAGCACCATTGATCTATTCTCTCTAAAACCACTTTCTTCTCCTAAATAAGAATATATTTCCTCCTCCTTTTAGAATAGGTATAACACAAAAAAAATATTGACTATGTTTGACCACTGATGATCATGCTGAAATTGTGTAGCAAAGTCTTTATTTATTGTAGCATATTTGGTAAGTTTCTGTCATAATCTAGGAAATCATATTTGTTAGTGAAATAGTTTTATTAACATTATTTCAACACCCTATCTATCTATGCACTTTAACTCAACTACTACAGAAAAAATTGAAGGATGTCTTTTACTTGTGATGGCTGATTTTAAATAATAGCACTTGTTGTTGTGGTTGATCTGTTACATAATCTTTCTCTCATATAAGTGCATTTAATTTAACATCATTAACAACTCAACCTCCATACATTGGTAAATATGACCTCCTATTCCCTAGGTGTGACCATTTTATTTTATGTATGCTCCATCTTGATTGTGGTTGCTATGATATGCATATCCTGATCATTGTAAGTGGCATCTTCTTCTTGTATCTATTACTACTTTCATGGTCATTTATTCTTGAAACTAGTTCACATCTCATAGAAACATATTTTCTAAATCTTTACTTGTATCTTCATTGAGGGAATCATTGTTGTGTCACCACCGTTCTTTGAGGTTTCTAATAGTTTATGTTTTCCCTTCAAGATATATAACCGAATGTTCATCTCCTTTCAAGTTGAAAGCTCTTGTTACATACCTTGATTGAACTAAATTTTGTATTTCTGTCATACTTAAAATATATAACAACTATGAGTACACACAAAATGACATTTTTTTTTCTATTGATATTACATATTGAAATCCTTATTTTTCATGAAGTATGACTAATCCTAATAATTATATTTATCATCTTTGTTTTAAATGGTGTACAATCCTTTTAAATGTTGCTTGTACTTTGACACACCTATTAATCCACTATCTCCATAGTTACTTCTAAGACATTGAAAGTATCCTCCAAATCTGATTGCTCTTTCCATGTTATAGATGATCTTTAGCTGAATTCATATTAGATATACTGCATGATTTAAACTCACTTTATGATTATTACTGCTATGAAGTGAGCATAGCAATAAGATTGCCTTTATCTCATCATCTAATGGGATACCAACCAAAATGAGTTGAGAGACTAATGTATTCAACTCATTGAGATGATTTGATAGCACTCCCCCTTCTGTCATTTTTAGATTATACAACTTCTTGATTATAAACACTTTGTTCGATGCTAAAGCTATCTCATATAAGGAAGATAGTTTATCCCATAGTTCTTTTTTGGTCTTCTCTATAGAGAAATTGAAGAGCATATTGCTTGAGAGTGAGAGAAAAATCATCACCCATGCTTTCTGATCGAGTGTCTCCCATTGTTCTGGCATTAAAGATCCTTGACCCTTTGTCTTTCCTTGCAACGGGGTTGAGAGATCTTGCTTGATTAGAAAAGACTCTATCTACACTTTCCATAGCCCAAAGTTTTTCCCAGAAATTTTTTTGATTTTCCATTTATCCGCCTCATCCATGGTGTCTACAAATCTTCACCGATTTCTTGAAAATCAAATGACCTTAACCAGCTCTAATACCAATTGTTGAGCTAAATGAAAATGCTGAAACAATTTATAAACTAAAATAAATAACCAGACAAAGATTGCAAAGAGAAAACAGAGAATTTATAGTGGTTCATCCAGCTAGTCTGGATGACATCCACTCTTCAAGCAGGGACTTATCTCTTATTAAAATATCAACAACATTTACCATACAAAAGAAGCAACAACTAGCTATAAGCTATACAAATATTGGACAGTCAAAGGAAGACAAAAGAGTTGAGAAGAGGAAGAGTCTGCAATGATCGGTCTGCACAATCAAATTGGTTACATATTTCTTTGTCAGAACCGTTACAGTATTGATCATAGGGTACTTAAGAAGTTTTGCACAACATGCCTGAGACACTCTGACTTTAGACAATCTCACAACCCAACTTTAAAACCTTTATGAAATAAATGTTTTAATACCTTGGCTGGGTTAGAATAGAATTCTACATTGTTGAGCACCAATTGCATTTCAAGAAAAAGAAATCTTGATGATCATTACTTGTGTATAAAAATCCAGTCGATGCCATTGAAAGAAGAGATCCCATCTATGTTTTATTTAGAAAATCATCTTTACATATGTTCATATAAAAGGGGTAAATACGTGAATTGTACATATCCATCGGTCTGATGAAAATCAAAGTACATTTATTTTATCACAATCTTAATACCTTATGTTATATTGGCATAGATCTTACTTGATAAGATTTCATTATTGACCTCCTTATCCTAGATATCATTTCTTGTAAGTGTTTCCACATGGCACCATATGAATATCTTAAACTATGATCATTTCAATGCCTCTACATGATTAGATCAACTTTTTGTTTGTGCATTACGAGCATGAATACTTTGTACCCTTAGAAATTTTACTTACATATTTTAGGATCATTTCTTGTAGATATAACAAGTTTTGTTTCCCTTTTTACACCAACATATAATGTACACTTCTTTATAATATAATTATCTCAATTTATGACTTTCAAATATAATAAAAGATAAATATTTGAAACCTAGTTGTGGCATCGTATTCAAACTTTGATGCTTTGATATTTTTTGGTTCACAAGGAAAGCCTTCAATCTCCCAACCATATGATGGGATTCATGATCGTCAACTATTTCTTGATGGTTGATTGTGTTCATGAATGTAATGTGGATCATGTTGGATGTTCCTTTAAATTTTTTGATTACATGGAAACTTGATTTATATTCCTTTTGAGGGATTTATCATGATTGAAGATATTCCTTTGGGCTCTCAACTTCATCATAAACTCTTTACTATTTATGTGTTTCCAGTGATACATCTGGAGGCATAGAATTCATATAAAAGCTTTATTTTGCATGATTTTTCTGTAATAATCCTTTGAAACTATACACTTGATAAATCAAAAGACTCAGATAATGTCAGCATCTTATGTAATCTTCCTCCTTCTAAGACTCCATGCACTAGACTCCCTTCATTGTTGTGGATTCAGTAGAAAATATATTTTGAACATTATTTTAAGAGTTCATGTCGATGTTAGAAGTAGGGAGTGGTTCTAAAACCTCTTTTAAGCTCTGAATTCTACTTTAAAAATAAAATATATAACCCAAAAATCAAATTTGGCTTTCCTTTTGTTGATTCCACATATCGTGTCAAAATCTGATGTTCTATCGATAATATTACTTTGACTTTTGTTTGGGTTTCCATGTAATCCTAATCACCTTGTCCGTGTAGGAAATAGGTAGCAAGCAATTGAAGGGGGGAGAATCAACTTTTCCTAAAAACCTTAAACATTCAAACTATTAAACCTTAAAACTTGAAACCATTCAACACATTAACGTTTATTATTGATTTGATAAATGTAAAGAAAATAAACACAAATGAAAAAAACCAAAACCACATAACACAAATTTTTTTAATGTAGAAACCAAAACAAGGCTAAAAATCATGGTCGGATTGATACCCATAGTAATACTAGTACTGTAAAGACTGATTTTTCTAATAAAAGCCACATAAGATAAACATGCTAAAATTTCTCCTAGCTCGATTCAATAGTCATAGTCAGTCAACGCAAAAGACTAATTGACCAAAAAGTTCAAGTAAATCAAGTAATCATGAACACATAATTATGTTTTCCATTTATTAATTTCAACATTACATAAAGATAATACAACTAAGAGTAATCAACCATACTGTCGAATCACATTAAATCCATAAACTATAACATTACAATGTTCAATATATCTGGATGCCGACAATTTGTGTCAAGCACCTTACATCATAATGGGAATATAATACAAATACATCATCTACAAGACCATAAGGCCATAAAATCAACATTATAAATGTCATTAGACAACTATCCATCTGCATGCTTCGGTCTCCTAAGCCATTAAACTCCTATTAAAATGCAAATATAAAGATGAGAGTGTGGTTCAGGGGCTTAATCCACCCAACCACAAAGTGGTTATCTCCCCCAAGGCTCATCTTGAAGTGAAGAGCGCACCGACCCTACCCAAGAATTCTATCTCTTAGCATTGATAGATCAGAAGAAATTTGGTGTATTTGTTTTCACAAGTTTTTAAATATATTATATTCACAGATTCAGGAAGATAAAACATAACCATACACATTTAAGACAACATGTGTTACCAATATTTTTCCAAAACACTCTAAAACCAGACTTCTATTGGTAGTTAACAAACAATCCTATTACCCTTTCCTAGTATTCTGCATACTACACCCTTTCCTTGATACTTTCAAAATGTACTTCCAATCATAATATAACACAACAAGCATGAGATTCTGCATATATATAAAAATATAAACAAGATGAAGTCACTCAAGATTCTTAAATTTGATTAACTTCATCACCCGAGAGTTGAATATTTCTTACCAAAACTACAGGGAGAACAAACATAATTCACTATAAACCTTTGAAGTCACCGAAGTGTTTCTTTCTTGACTATTCTAGTTGTATTTTACATATAGATAGAAGAATGAAAAGCATAAATAAATACAAAAGTATTTGAGATGTAGATTGCTAAGGTTGACACTAGAAGATAACATTTTCTTTTTTTTTTATACCGATGAATATCTAACTCTATTTAGAATTGTGAAACAATAAGCATCTCACTCTTGATACATAAACCTACTTTATCCCTTTCCACAGTTATAATACAGAGGTTTCTAAAAAAATGTTTAATTCTTAAAGAAATGATGGAAGAAAAGGTCTGCCAGTGGGTGTGTAGAAGGAGGATGTAGTTCATTTCCTGGCATTCTCGAGTTTTTAAGAAAATACTGTTTAGAAAAAAAAAATAGAAAGAAAAAATAATCTTCATGGATTGATCTATTCATTCCCTCTTAAAGGAGAGTCTAACAAAACACCAGCCAAGGTAACCCAGTAAGACTAAATCTAAATGCTAAAACTCCTTCAAGTCGCTAGGAAGAGGAAATAATCCTGAGCTGATCAAAGAGTTTTTGGCCCACATAAGCTTTATTCTGCTATGGGGAGTTCTACTTAGCTGAAAGAATAATAAGGAGGAGAAATGGGACTATCTACCTCTACCATACAACCACATACATCATAAAGATAGTCATTCAAATCACAAAAGAACAGGAACTATGGATGTAATTTGGAAAATATTTTACTATAAGGATAAATGCGGTCCTTTGATGGTTGCATATACTCAGAAAAACAAAAAAATATTAAAAGATACAAACTAAAGAACCTGTGATTTGGAAATGGTGAAGGTAGATGTCAAATCCCTGAGCACTACCTTTAACATATTTTTTCCCCTTGAAAATTTTGTGGAATCTTCTATTTCTAATGCCACACACCCTGCAGATAGGCATGGATCCTTCTAGGAAAATACCCCCCTTGCCATTTTCTTCTCTCCCTCTTATAACTTTTTCTTCCTCTTCTCACTATGGCGAGAGTCTTTTTTTTTTTTTAACTCACATGCCCTCCCCTATTTTTTTTGTCCTTTTCAAGTGCAAGTTTGTATTTCCCTCTTCTAATTTTTCACCCCGAAACTGCACTCACTCTTCTTTTTCCTACGAGCTACCTCCTTCAACAACACCCCTTTAATTATTTTTTTCTTCCTTTACATTGTGAGGTGCTCCCTCTCTCTTACATCGACTCCTCCTTTCTTCATTGTATTACTCCACCTAACATCAGAGTCATCCACCTCTAAACTAGCATGCAACACATAGGTTCTTTTAAAGAACTAATTCTTCATCCCAGATTATAATGTGGTATTCCTTTAATACAACTCCAGTCTTCCCCGCAATGTCACATGTTCAACCTCTCCCATTAAGTCATGAGACTCCACCTAGTCAATGTTTGTTGCCTTTGTTAATATCCAACTCAAAGTCTAACTGAGGGTTGTTCAATTTGAAAAGACTTGCCAAAAGAAATTAATTCATTATTTTTTTTTAAATAAATAAAATAACTCATCTAAATTAACATCCCTACATACAAAAATAAAAAAAAAAATATATTTATTTACGTTATCCATTTAAGTCGAAGGGTTATGAAATCCTTCCCCCCTTATGATGTTCATCGTCGACGATGAATCGAATAAAAATTGCAATTATATCCACACAAAAAAATCATTTATATTGACATGATCAATAATCTAAGTTCTATTGATCAAGATAATAGATGTACCCACATTCGAATTAAATAATTAAATCAACAAGATTAAATGTTCACTTGTAAAATACTTTATTTAATTTCATAACTCAACATGCACCATGCATTTACCATTTGAGACAGAGTTAGAAATAAAACTCATTTATTTATCATAAGTATAATAATCAAATTATACGTGGTGTGTGAAAAACTAAGATTTTTCCAATAAACCATTACCGAGAAGGTAAACTTCTCCTCTAAAATGACACTCCTTCCTTCTATCTTGCCAAATCCATCAAACCACTAGATTGATCATCAGTAGGTTAGTCCACAAATCCAAAATATATTTATATAATCATTCATAAAACATCATAATATCCACCTTAAGTCATATAATATTTTGCAACATTAATCTTAAAATACAACATCAAGCATATAAATCACATGATCCCACATTTATTTCCATAATATCCATAATAATGTCCAACACATCTATCATAATCACAAAGCATAATGAATTTTCTAAAAAGTATCCGACCAAGTTAATAAAGTCCATAATATTGCTAAGAGTCTCAAATAAAAACACATAATAGTATCAAACTCTATGCATATAACATGAGTAACTGAAAATAAGAACATATATAAATCTAATCAAATAACTATGGAAAATATATATGCATGTCATCCACATCGTCCCATGTAGCATTGTCAACAGAGAAATGGTCCCTCTAGACCTTATACTGTAATACATCTCTGTCACGCACCCTAATGGTATGTTGATCGATGAGGTGGGTAGGCTCCACTAACACCACCCTCGTATCCTCATCCTGCAATGCATGCCAATCTAAGATATGAGATGCATCTGGAAGATAGGATTTCAATAAATAAATATGAAACACATTATGGATTCGAGGTAGAGTAGGTGGTAGAGAAAGTCTAGGCAATGAGGTTGATCACCTCCAATACATGAAAAGGACCTACATATCTCAGTCCAAGTATGGAAGACTTGCCAAAAGAAATTGAGCTCTATTGTGGTCTCACATGCAAAAACACCTTATCCCCTTCCTAGAACTACCTTAAAGTGTAGTTCCTATCTGCATAACTCTTCTGACAATTCGCTTCTTCTTTCAATCAAGCACGAATAAGAGTCATCGACTCCTCCATCTATCTCAACAATTCAAGACCAATAATGATCCTATCTTCTACTCTATCCCAACTCATACGAGTGTGGCATTTGCGCCGATATAGAGCCTCAAATGGTGTCACTCTCAATGAAGCATGGTAAGAGTTGTTGTAGGAAAACTCTACGAATGGAAGACACTCTTCCCACTTGTATTACTGATCCATGCAATACATCCTAAGTAAATCCTCTACAGCCTGAATTACTCTCTTAGTCTTCCCGTCAATATGAGAATGATAGGCTATACTAAAGTTTATCTTTGTACCCACTGAAGCATTCAAGGTTGTCCAAAACCTTGATGTCATCCATGTATCTCTGTCAGATATAATGGTCTCTGGTACAATATGCAGTCTAAAAAGTTCAAGAGTAAACTTCTTGGCCAAAGCCAAGGACCCATCTCTGAAACTCCCTGGAATCAAATGAGCTACCTTGGTTAGTTTGTCAACTACTACCAAGATTACATCATGCCTGCATCATGTCATGGGTAAACCTTTGATAAAATCCATAGTGATGACTTTCCATTTGTATTCTGGTATATCATGAGGATATAAAAGTCCTACTAGGTGAACAAGCTCAGCCTTAACTCGCCGGCATTGTAAACAATGGGCTACAAAAGATATCACATCACACTTAAGCCCTAGCCAAAAATATAGTGGCCTCATATCAGAAATCTTATTATTTACCCCTGGATGTCTTGCAAATGGAGTGCAATGCATCTCCTCAAGTATTATCTTCCTCAACCCTCCTTGGTCAGGAATATACATCTTGTTCTGGTATCTCATAATCCAATCATTCTTAAAATAGTATCCATCAAAATGGTGATTTGATGGATCAATGTGCAAGGCTGACTTGAGCATCTCATAATTATGATCACCTAAAAGCTCTTGCATAATGTGATCCCTCAACCGTGTCCTAGAAGTAGAGATAGCTTCAATATGTCTTCTCCTACTAAGAGCATATACCACTCTATTTTTCTTTCCCTTAATCTACTCAACGCCAAAATCGTACTCACTCAGAAACTCCAACAAGCGTCTCTATCTCACATTGAGATTACATTGTGTAAAGATATACCTAAGTCCCATGTCATCCATTTTCAACTCAAATGACTTACCCAAAAGGTAATGTTTCCAAATTTCTAAGGCATGCATAATTGCTGCCAATTCCAAGTCATGAGGTGCATAGTTAACCTCATACTACTTCAGCTTCTGTGACTCATAACCACTACCTTACCCTCATCCATAAGAACACCTCCAAGACCTTCACCTGAAGCATTTATAATTACTATAAAATTCCCATTCAGATATGGTATAATCAAGATAGGAGCCGATGTGAGTTTATGTTTCAATTACTGGAAGGCTACCTCACATACATCAGTCAACTTGTATCTTTTCCCTTTCCTCTGAAGGGATGTAATAGGTGCTGAAATATTGGAGAAATCCTCCACAAACTTCCTTTAATAGCCTACAAGTCCCATGAAGCTTCTAACTTCACTCACATTTTGTGGAGCTGGGAACTCAATTATTCCTTTAATCTTTGCAGGGTCAACTAAAATTCCATCTACAGAGATGATGTGACCCAAGTAATGAATCTCCTTTTGATAGAAAGAACACTTAGATAGTTTACCATAAAGGTTCTTATCTCTAAGTTGCTGTAAAATTATTTGTAAGTGTTCCTCATGCTCCTCCATAGTCTTGAAGTAAATCAAGATGTCATCAATGAAAATCTCGACAAATTTATCAAAACAATCTCTCAACACACTGTTCATTAAGTTCATAAATGTAGGCACATTGTTCAATCCAAAAGGTGAAATGACAAACTCATAATGTCCATACCTTGTCCTGAAAGTTGTTTTGGATATGTCCTCTTCTTTGATTCGGAGTTAATGATATCAGGATCTCAAATCAATCTTAGAGAACACACTTTATCCCTTCATCTGATTGAATAGTTCATCTATTCATGTAAACCTATTCTTGATAGTCACCTTGCTAACGATTCTATAATCTATGCATAACCACAAGGTACTATCTTTCTTCTTCATAAAGATAACTAGAGCTCCCCATAGTGACACACTAGGGTGAATGAACCCTTTATCCAAGAATTCTATAAATTAAGACTTCAACTCAGACATTTTAGTTTTGTTCATATGATAAGGAGCCTTAGATTGAGGCTTGGTTCCAGACATTACATCAATAGAGAAGTCAAATTCCCTCTTCAGAGGTAACTCCGATAAATCCTTTTGAAAAAAATCTTGGAAATCTTGCAAGATATGATAATCCTATAAAATAGGAGTAGTGTAAAGGTCTTTGACATATGCTACAAACATCATGCATCCCTTCCTCTTTTCCTTCTAAAATTTCATGGTAGAAATCTGCCTAAGCTCAAAGGGTCTTTTCTCACCCAACAATACTACGGGTATACCTGAATCATCAAGACATTCAACTAACTTTTCCTTATAGTTTACTAATGCCTTATGTTCATTCAACCAATTGATGCCAAAAATGACATCATATGAACCTTATGGGGTTACATAAAGATTTACTTGGGTCTAAAATTTTGGAATTTCTTTGTCACTGCAAGCCAAACATTGCTCAACCTTACACTCTACCCTATTTCCATATTCTACCATTCATGGTTCACACATATATCCCAGTCTAACAGATAAATCATAAACAATTCTAGGATCTATAAATCATTTTGTATCTCCTGTATCAATCAAAATAGAAACATTTTGGCCAAATAGCTTACTGGCCAACTGGATCAGGGAAGCCTAAATGTCTACTTGTCTATGATCAACTGCTGCATGAATCTGATGTTGAGTTTGGGGAACCTTTCCATCTCTATTATTTGTATGCTAAGGGCATGAACTAACATAATGGCCACCTCCATAAGTGAAGCAACCACCCACTGGTCCTTTCCTATCCCCAGACTTGTTCCTCCTATTGTAATTCCTGTTGTTGCCTCTATTCTAATATTGAGCCTCATTTTTATTGGTATTCCTTGTATTCCCACTACCTTCACCTCTCATATTCTAAACCTACTGTCATCCAAAATCCCTAGGTTGATTGTCCTGGGATTTCCTCTAAAATCTTTGAGAGGTGTTAGTTCTCTGATTTCCCATTATTGAAGATACCTGTTGTAGTTTCTACTCCTGCCACAATACCTTCTTGAAAACCAAGTCCATAGTCTTGGGCTCATGCATGTAAACTTCAGATCTAATCTTAGGACATAACCCAAGAATAAATTTGTGGATTCTAAACCATTCATCCTGCTGGTATTATGGTGCATACTTGACCAAGTGGCAAAACCTCTCATGATACTGAGTAACAAAAAAAACTCCCTCTATCAAGTTATGAAACTCAGACACTTTTTGGTCATAATATAACTATGGTAACCACCTCTTATGAAAAAGTACAAGAAAATTGTCCCAAGAGATCTCACTAGATTTCATCCTCTTCTTAGTCATCTCATTATTCTACCATGTACCAGCTTCCCCAGTCAATTGAAAAGCATGCCACATAGCTCTATATTTGCTAGAAATATTGCAAACATGGAAATAATTCTCAATGGATACAATCCATTCCTTAGCCTCATCGCCAATAGTATTTTCCATTGAAGGTAGGAGGTAAAATCTTCTTGAGGCCCTTGCTCAGTTCCTCTCGTATTCTTTCCATGTTATTAGATAGTGATACAGCCCTAAGATCAACATTATGTTTAAATTGCTCTTCATTCCTCCTATCCTATTCATCTTTCCTCTAAGCCTCAAGCCTCTGATCCTCTTCCCGTTTACGTTGGGATTCAATTCTCAGATATTCTTCCCTCTTCCTTCTCTCCTCATCACCTATTCCACCTCTCAAATCCTACTCAAGATTATCCATATGCTCTCCTTGCTACTGCAAGAGATTACACTGCTGGGTTAAGAGAGCCAAGATCTGATCAAGCCTCTGGTTAGATTCACCATTTTGATCATTCCTAGAACTAGCCCATTTACTATTTATGATATACATGGTATCATATTATCTTTTACACTAAGCATAAGTACACAACTTATTAATAGAAGACCCAGGTCCCAAAGTTCAAACACTGCTCGGATACCACATGTGAAGACCAATCTTTCCAATAAAATCCACATAAGCTTAAAATGCTCAAATTTCTCCTATGTCGACTCCGTAGTCATAGTCGGTCAATGCTAAAGACTAATCAACAAAAAAGTTCAAGTAAATAAATTAATCATGAAAAAATATTGCTATTTTCCATTTATTCATTTTGACATTACATAAAGATAATACAACCAAGAGTAATCAACCATACTATACTAACGAATCACAATAATCCATAAACTATAAAATTACAATTTTCAATATATCTGGATGTCGACGATCTATGTCAAGCACCTTACGTAATAATTGGAATATAATATAAATACATCATGTACAAGACAATAAGTCCATAAAATCAACATCATAAATTCCATCAGACAACTGTCCATATGCATGCTCTGGTCTCCTAGGTCATCAAACTCTTGTTCAAATACAAATCTAGAGATGAGTGATGGGGAGCTCCTCTCCTAGAGCCTCCTAGCTCTCTATAATTCCTTCTTCTAGACTTCCTTAGGGTCTCTTCTCTACCCTATCTAGAGGATAATCTTCTAATCCCCTAACTCACTAGGAACTCTCCACCAATTTCAACTCTTCTCTATACTCCTCTCCATAGCTCTCTTCCATTCATGGCTCCACTAACCATCTGCCCCTCCTATGGTGTCAAAATATTTAGGATTGCTTCTGCAATTCCCCTTAGGTCTAATTCCCTCTCTAAGAATTCAATTTTGTGAGTTCCCCATTCATTTTCCAAATGGGTTCTAAGATCAAGCCTTTTAGGCCTTGTAGCCTTTTTAGGCCTATTAGCCCTCCAAAACAAATAAAAGGTGATTTCTCTCCTAATGTAACACCCCACTAGGGAACCCAAGAGAGATTAACCTAAACATATCACTATGTGTGCTGAATAAATATTTTTTTAAAGTTAACATAAAGAAACATAGAATCATGCGGAAGCGATTACCATTTATACACATGTCTTACACTCACATAGATTACACGATTCAAGGGTCCCATGATGTTGAATTACTTAAAGAAAAACACAACTAACATTATAACAAAAGATTCCATCTGATTAATCATAAAAAATATAACTTACATAACCATAATTACAATCCTCATGGATAACCATGAAACTACCATAAACTCACATCCACTGCACATGTCGCAGGGTATGTGGTAATCACTCTAATCTACTTACTATTATAATTTCCGGATTAGGTATCACATGCGATACACTAATACAAGATTACAATAATAAAATTACATAATAAATGATGAAGGAACATAAAGAGCTCATCCACAAAAACCATCAAGCACCTGGTACAAGGATGTCGAATCTCAATGGATAAAGAATCACTACCACCCATCCATGTGGAACAACAAAGGTCCACCCCACCGTGCTGAGGAGATAACAACAGATCCCAATTGGATATCCAAAACCAACAAGGTATAACCACTAAGCAAGGGATCCTGATAGCTCTCTAATCTTGTGTACTAATCATCACAAAAGGTAAGACTCACTAATCCAGAGGCAACTGACAATGTAGGAAATCTAGCATGTGTAAAGGAAGGTTTCATCATGTAGGTCTACCCTTAAGTTCAGCCTAGATAATCAGAATGAATTTCGGCACCCAAGTGACCATACATAGAGATAATGTCCTCGCGTACTGAAATGGCCCACTAACTATGTCAGGTACCTCGCAGGGAAATTAACATCTTCTCCAAACCATCTTAGCCTATACTAGCACTCAAGAATGGGTGAGGATACATCTTATTAATCCATTTTATATTCTAATATGTCTTTAGTTATCACTTATTAAAGAAACTCCACAATAAGCAACCCAATAGTCTCTTACGGACACAGAACTTATTGCAAGCCACCTCCTACTACGCATCTAGGTAGCCTACCCTAGGCTCAAAGATCCTAACATATCTAGCATAGGTCGCAACCCTAGTGTACCCCAAATCTAGTATCCCACACAATTATGAATGGTCACATATAGGTACACTCACAGATACATAATCGAAAGGGTCATCATGGTCAGTATAGGGTAATATCTGACAACACACACACACCATGAAGTAACAGAAAAGATAAACACCCCCCCAAGCCTCTGTATACATCCTAGGTCGTCTAATGCCCCAAGAAACAACATATTTAAGCACAAAAGATCCATAGAATGCATAGAAATGAAAACGTCCTAAAGGCTTGAAAAATGAACATATAACCATTTACAATTAACTCAATTATATCCCCACTCCGATAGATAGGTTAAAACATAACTACTATCATTCCATATTAATCCGCTTTAAACCCCTTTCCAACATTTTAAATAAACTAGGTGAAATATTTGTTAATTTAACCCAATTAATTAACCATACCCTAAGTCTCGAATCCTTATAGATTACAAAACCCAGTTGACATTTTAATGAATCTCATCAGTACAATCATCTAAAAATTTAATACTTAAACATATTATTATATTAATTAAAACTAATATTTAATATACTAATTAAAATTAATAATAAGGTTTATTAATTAAAATTAATAACTAACATACCAATTTTAAAATTAAATAATTAATATCTATTAAAATAACTTTTAAACAATTAAAAAACTAAGCAAACTAAATCTAATACAAAAAGAATAATATTTGAAAAAAAATACTTTTTATATATAAAAAAAATAAAAAATTAAATTTTTAGAAAAATCAATGACATTGGGGGGTTCCTTGCGGGCCCCACCCCTACTCACCACCATACCGTGGGTTCCCATGCGGCCCACTGCGCAAGGAGTGGTCACCCAGGGGACCATTGTCACGGTTCCCCTGCGTGGAGTACCGCAGTACACCTGCGACCCCATGGACATCAGTGGGGTACCACAAGCTCTGCGGCTCCACTGCGCGGGCTATGGGACGGGGTGATGTGGTGGCCCCCGCCCCATATCATTACACAATTTTTTTTTTTCTTTTTTTTTTTTTTAACTTTTCAAAAGCGTCATGCACTATAACTAATTTTTTTTTTTTTTAATTTTAAATTTCTGAAAACGGAAAATAGTAAATAGATAGGGATTTTTTATTTTTTTAAAACTTCTAGTGAATTTATTCACCAGACTGTATTTTTTTTTTTTTTTTAGAAAATAGTGACCTCAATTTTTCATTTGATTTAAATTTTCAAAGCAAATATAAGGACATTAATAAAAAAAATTTTCCCTATAGTTTAAACTATAGGCAGAATTTAATTTTTGGTTTACAGGAGATCTAGGAGGGATCTTTTCATGAAACTTTCGACAGCATAAGAACATACAAACATGAAAATAACAGATCTATGCTCCTCCTAAACCCCGAAGACATCAAAACATCAATCTACCACAAATTTAATTTTCTTCTATAGTATAACTATAGAGAGAGTTTAATTTTTCATTTTCTAAGAGATCTAAAGGGAATTTCTTCCCAAAATTTTGACAGCATAACCCTATGATGCTAAGATTATAGAAAATGATAGAAATAGAAATCTAGGGTTTCTAGAAACACCTAAAAATATAGAAAACAACTATAAGCCATTTAAAAACCAAATTTAAGGACATGCACTAAAACATCATAGAAAACCTCTGATCTACAAAATTGAATCCATGCAAGGCAAACGAAACCTACCTTTAATCCAATGCAAGAAATGGAGGAATGTAGTTTGGAGGATGAAAGTAGATCTGAAACCCTCAAGCCCAATTCAACCACAGATCTGGCACAATGTAGATCCGAACAAACACACACAAGCAATAGAAAACCCTGAAACTTTGAAGCAACCAAGATCCACAACAATCCACAATCCTTAAAAAATCCCCAAATCACCAATAGCTCTCCAATTCTCAAAAACCTGTTGTGAGAGAATGAATGACCAATTCCCCCCTAAAGAGATCCAAATTCCCCAAAACATGCAAAGGTGAATGACAACTCCCAAGTCAATCCCTAGTTTAACTCAACTTGAAAATTGAAAGTAAATCCAATCTAATTAAATAAAATGTGCTTTACTGCCACAACTCAAACTAGACTCCTAATTACAAGTTAAGATCTTTTTTGAATTTGAAATACTTTTTCAACACAATTATGCACATGTAATTAATAAAATATTTAATTAAATAGGTTAAATATTTATGTCACAATAATGCATGCAACCAAATATTTAATTATTTAATTAATCATATAAGCTTATACAATATAGTTTTCAATTAAATATTTAATTAAATCAAAATATTCAAATATCTCAATTTAATTAATTATTTAAAATAAACTTAGGATATAATTAAATCATTAATTCAACTATAATCCATTAGTTCAATAAACATGGAAAATCACTCAAAACTCCAAAAAACACCTGAAAGCATAATCAAGCAAAAAAACACACATACTCAAGAGAGAGGGTATTTGAATTCTGTCAACCTAGACAAATCCGGATAAGGTAGTCATACTGAAACTCATCCAACATTAGGGCGATTAGGCTTAGGTTAGGGTTTTGGATCTGTATGTTACCTCCCCTCTTTACCATTGAGATGAATATTTATGGGCACGCTCACTCCTGCCAATTTAGGGAAGACGATGCCCTGTACCTGCAATCCTG
>MU224596.1:2384481-2410617 GCA_018584345.1 Thuja plicata | reverse complement strand
CCACACATCAACAGTTCAAGGATTTTGAAGGCACGCTCAGACCTGTGTAGCCAGGTGGAGACGATGCCTAGTACCTGCATCCTGCATCACCAACTGATATGCATATACAAATATATATAAAAATAGATAGTAGAAAACAAGGAGGGAGAGTGCGACATCGTGTGGATCTCCCATAGGAGTTACTATGACTGCCCCTCCTCATCCTACACTCACATCAACTAGTGAACATCAAACCATAATAGGGTCAGTAGGGTTAAATCAAAATATAAACATCATAACACAAATCAATGTAAAACATTTTACTGATAGTTCATTTCTAGCCATTCATCATTAAATTATAACTCCTTTAATATGTCCAAATAACTGCAGTAACCAAACATATATGCTCAAATGTTTCATAAAATGCTAACTAAATAATAATCATAGTCCATCCTAGAATCCAAAGTGTCAAAGCAATAGTCCTGTCCATCTAACATAGGAAGATCCTAGGGTGGGCATTACAGGAAGATTACTTGGGTTCTACAGGTCCTGGGATCTCTTCTTCTGATCTTTCTGGCTCACTCTTCTTTCTTATTTCTAAGCTTGTATGCTTCTCTTCTATAGCATTCTTTATTTTGTAAATGCACTAAGATAAAGTGCCTACTTCTGCATATCTGGGATTTCAAGCACCTTGTGTGTTTTTTGTACTCGCACTTAGTTATAAAGTGCCATGGGGGGTTATGGTGTTATGCCATTTTTGGCTCATCCACCTTTGTCAAGTGAGCATACCTTCTACGAAATCAGCCCATGCTGTGTGTCGGTGACACCACCCTTTATCTTGTGCTTGTACTTCTGTTGCACTATTGGTGTTCCTGATTCTTCTTTCTGCAGATGTTTATGACATTGCATTTCAGTGTTCCTGTCACCTCTCCCTATTCAGCATTATCGGGCAGTTCACCTATTGGTTCTATTTATTCCTTGGTTTGTTTGATCAGCTCTTCAGACTTTGTCTTCTCTACCTAGTCATGCACTTTAGTGGGGGTTCTAGCAGTTACTTCTGATAGAGTTTACAGCTTCATGCTTCAGAGATGCTTCTTGCTCTTTCTTGTTCCTTTCTTTGGGACTTTCCCTAGATCGAAAGCTTAGTTTCCTTCATCTAGTTTATTTCTTATACTTGGGTACCTGATCAGGCCTAGTTGCTAGGACCCATAGTTCCTTTCATGCATTTTTTTTTCATGCATCCTTTAGTCCTTAGCTATTTAGCTTCTCCCTAAGTTACACTTAAGGGAGGGTGTTAGAGTAGTCATACTATAGCTAATAATTTATTTATTTAATTATTAGTCTATTATACTCTATGCTTAAGTTAAACTTAGGCATCTCATTATTCTTTAGGGTTTTCACCTTTAGGGTTTTGGTATCATTTTATAAGGATTCACCGCTTTGCAATTAAATTAAGGAGATTATATTGTATTCATTTTTATTGATAATAGAAATTTATTTTTTCAACATGGATATCATGTCTCTGGCCTTTTGGCCACCATAGCTTCTTCTATCTTCTGTCTTTTCTTCTTCCTTGTGATAGGTTATGCATGTAGGTGTTCTTGGGAGAATAGGTGTCTACCTATTTTAACAGTAATGTCTTGCATTGGATGAAGTTCCTTTATCCTTTTGATATATGCCACACTGCTCCACATATCTTCTCACTTCCTTCTGCATCATTGGCCACCAATAGAATCTATCTACTAAGTCCAATGTCTTATTCAATCCAAAGTGTCCACTTAGCCTTCCATTATTCTTTTCTTGTATGAGGTGCTCCCTCATTGAGACTTTTGGAACACAAAGTTGCTTTCCATTGAATAGAAAACCATTCTGCAATGTATACGCTGCAAACTCACTATGAAAGTGATTCTCAAAATTTTGACACACCTTGTATATCTCTGAGAAATATGAATCTCCCTCATATAGGTCCTTAAAACCATCAACTCTTGTACTTTGCAACTAAATCTCTTGGATGGTGAGGAGTCTCCTACTAAGAGCATCTGCAACTTTGTTTTGCACCCCATTCTTATTCTTTATTGTAAAGGTGTAAGATTGTAGGAACTCCATCCACTTGATGTATCTCAAGATAAGCTTGTCTAGAGTGTTTATGTAACTCATTGCTTGGTTTTCTATGAAGACAACAAACTCTTCGAGAAAAAGATAATGCCTCCACTTATTTAAGGCTTGTACACGAGCATATAGCTCAGGGTCATAGGAAGAGTACCTAGACTTAGCCTCATTTAGCCTTTCACTCAAAAAGGCCTCAGGCCTACCTTCCTGACTTAAGATAGCTCCCACTACAATGCTACTTGCATCAAACTCAAAAATGAATGGTTTGTCAAAACTTGGTAATAGTAATATAGGCTGAGTATCCACTTCCTACTTCAACCTTTCAAATCCATCATTATCTTCCTTTGTCCACACAAACTTTTTTTTCAGTCCTCCTTTTATAGTCTCTAGGACTGGAGCACAAATCTCACTGAATCTCCTAATGAACTTCCTATAGAATTGGTCTAACCCATGGAAGATCCTAACTTCAGTTCCTTTCTTAGGAGTAGGCCAGTTCAATATGGCCTCTACTTTCTCCTTATCCATTTTAAAGTCACCCTTGGAAACCACAAAGCCAAGGTAGACTAGCTCTTCTTTCATAAAATCACTCTTTGCAAGGTTTATACTAATTCTATCTTCCTGCAACTTCTTCAACACTAACTCCAAGTGTTTCATGCGATCCTCTTTAGTTTTACTAAAAATTAGGATGTCATCTGGAGAGACAACTACAAAAACTCTTATATAGTCCTTCAAGACTTCATTCATCACTCTCATAAAGGTGCTTGCTACATTGGTAAGCCCAAAGGGCATCACTAACCATTTATACAACCCCTACGTAGTCTTAAATGCAAAATTCCACTCATCACCATCTTTCATCCTAATTTGATAGTACCCACTCTTCAAATCAATTTTAGAGAAATAATTAGCACCCCGCAAGGAATCCATCAAGTCTTCTATTCTAGGAATTGGAAATCTATACCTAATAGTTATCCTATTTATTTCCCTAGAATTAGTACACATTCTCCACTTACCTCCTTTCTTAGGAGCCAACACCACTGGGATAGCACAAGGCCTGATGCTTTTCCTAATCAATCCTTGATCCACCAACTCTTGCCCCTTCCTAGCTATCTCCTTGTTTTTCTCTGGTGTCATCTTGTATGCAGTTTTGTTTGGAAAGGATTCTCCTAGTATGAATTCAATCTGATGACTTATCTCCCTCTTTGGTGGTAATGAGGCTAGTGTACCCTCACAAATTATGTCTTTGAACTGATCCAGCAGTTCCCTCACCTCTTTTGGCACAGGTTCTTGTTTATGAGTCTCCTCCTCCTCTATCTTTACAAAAATTGCATAACCAACTTCTTCATGTTTTATATATCCTTTAGAAATTATTTCCCACTAATCAACATGACACTATATTCTTCCCTCTCCACTATGTCTTCCTCTAGTATGGATTGTATCTTTAATGTTACCCCATTCTTCTTGAAAGTCTACTTATTATCCTTTCCATTATGGACATCTTCTCTGTCATACTGCCATGGCATGCTAAGAAATAGATGGAAAGCATCCATTGGAAACACATCACATAGTATCCTATCTTGACACTTTCCAATAGAAAACTCTACCCACACTTGTTCATTCACAAAGATGTTTTGACCCTTATTCAACCAGGTAACTTTATAGGGACATACATGTGGGATTTTGGTGAGCTTCAACTTCTCAACTTTCTCCTCAAACATGACATTATCTGTTGACCCCGAATCAATGATCACCTTAAATACCTTTCCCAATATCTTTCATTTGACTCTAAAAAGATCCCTCCTTTGTTTGTTCTCATCTTTGGTGGGTGTCTTGATTAGGATCCTTCTCAACATTAGATGTTCCCCTTTCTCTGAATCTAGACTCACCTCTAATTATTTAGAACAATCTTCTTCTTGAACATAAGCCATCTTCTTCTCCCCTTGTGAAGATGTTGGCTTATCTGGGCACCTATATGTAGGGTGTCCTAACTATTTGCAATTGTAGCAGTTCATTGAAGAAAAGTGAGATCTTCTCCCAAAGCTTCATGATCTTCCTCTACCACTGTTATAGGAACTCCTTCCTCTATTATTGTATCCACCTCTACTATTTGTCTCTTTTCCTTTCTCTGCATATATGGATTCAATTTGTCCTCTACTATCACTACCTCTTGCACTTGAACCTCCTCTATGGCCACCTCTGTTATCTCTACCCCTTCCCCTGTTTCTTGAACTAGAATCTTGTATCTTCTTTAGTTTCTCTTCCACTTTCAAAGCCATTTGAAACCAACTATGAATGGAAGTTAGGGTAAAGAGACTGAGTTCCTCTTGAATGTTCCACCTTAAACCATTTAGGTATCTTGCCACTTTAATTCTCTCTGTCTCCTGAATTCTTGATCTAAGGAAAAGTTTTTGAAACTCCTCTGTATAGGCTGGCACATCTAGGTATTTTTTCCTAAGGTTCTACCTCTTCTTATGTAGTTTAATTTCATAGTCCTTTGGAAGGTAATTCTCCTTCAACTTTGGAACCATAGTTTTCCAATTTGATATGAGCTTCTTTACCTCTTTCTCTCTTTATTCTTGCAAGAACTTCCACCATGTAAGTGCTTTCCCTCTTAGCCTTGATTTGGCTATCTTAACCTTTTGGGCTTCTATAATCCCATCACACTTGAAGTGATTCTCAATCCCTTAAAGCCAGTCCATAACCATTTCAGTGTCCATCTTACCAGAGAATATTGGTATCCCTTTTAGAGCCTTTCCACTCAATGCCTTGAGTGCTTTGAGGAATGGTTCCTCTGGTAGAAGAGGGCCATGCTCTGGTTCTATCTCCTCTTCTATTGGTCTCTTTCCTTTGTCTATCCCTTCATCTATTTCTTCTCTCAACTTACTCACAGTCTCTACCACCTCTGCCATCTTGATCTTGATTTCCTCCATTTCTTCTTAAAGAAGCCTATTCTTGATTTGCTGCTCTGAAAATTCCTTGGCTAACTCTGCATTAGTTACCATGATGTTCACACCTATGGATTCACTCCAATATGACATGCATAATGCCACACCCAAGCCTTCCAATGACTCTGATACCAATTTGATGGGGATCTCCTCTCCTAGATCCTCGTAGCTCTCTCCAAGTCCTTCTTTTGGACTTCCTTCAGGTCTCTTCTCTACCCTATCTAGACGATAATCTCCTAATCCCCTAACTCACTAGGAACTCTCCACCAATTTCAACTCTTCTCTATACTCCTCTCCATAGATTTCTTGCATTCATGGCTCCACTAACCAACTACCCCTCCTATGTTGTCAAAATCTTAAGGATTTCTTCCTCAATTCCCCTTAGGTCTAATTCCCTCTCTAAGGATTCAATTTTGTGAGTTCCCCATTCATTTTCCAAACGGGTTCTAAAATCAAGCCTTTTAGGCCTTGTATCCTTTTTAGGCCTATTACACCTCAAAAACACAGAAAAGGTGATTTATCTCCTAAAATACCTTAACAATCCTAGAAAAAAACTCCACATTCTTTGTGGGTTTTTGTTCCCCTTCAGGATTTTCTAGGTCTTTGGTCTCTATACTGTCCGTACAATGGACTTTTTCCAAACCCCTAAAAATAAGGGCTTGTAGGGCATGAAGACTGGCTTGGCTTGTTTCTCTTCTTTCACTGATCTAGTGAACTCCTCTGAACTCCTCCTTCCCTCATAAGATCTACACCTCATTCCCCTACACTCCTCCATCATTTATTGACACATACCAATCACCCTACAACCTCCATTGTCATTGCACTACTCAGGAACCCTAGCTAGAATTACTAACACTCGCTTAGGACCTAATTGTTTTCAAGCTTCCTCTTCACACACACACACACACACACACACACACACACACACACACACACACACACACACACACACACACACAAGCCATATGTACACAGTATATATACAAGGCTCTAATGGTTTCCAAGTGGTCATGGAGTTTGAACCATGGGAACACCAAAGAAACCCTTCTTTTACATGACTAGACCAAAAATTGCTAGTGAAGTTGCAAAACACAATAAATTTAACAAAGCTTAACCACAATGTTTAATATATCAACCTAATGCCACACAAAACTTGGAAACTACATTGTAAACACTATCCAATCATTAATTCAGTCCATTCAATACAATAAATTGGTGGATGATGGCTCTGTCACTTAATTACAGTGTAAAATCCTTCTTCTCAACTACCAGTTCATACACAATGAACTCTAACTATCAGATTAGGGTTTGGAACACCTTATATACCTCTATCTCATATGTTTAGACCCTCTGGTCAGGATTTGGGCACCATATTTGCCAATTCCTAAAAACTAGGAAATGTTGTCATGACAACTTTGAAAGTTGTCATGACAACTTTGAGAACTTTTTTTCAAAACAGCAATTTTCACATTTTGAGTGTCCTAATTAGTTTCAAACCTTACCAATTGACCTCAAATGACTAAATCCCATTAAAAATTTAAAAATATTCCCACTTTGGGACTTTGGTCAACTCTTTGACTTTTTGAGTTGACTTCTAGGTCTTAGACCCCTAGAATCAACTAGACTTAACAACATCAACCCCTAACCTTTCCTAACACTAACTACACCTCAAAATCACACTAGGGAATTTATATTTTAGTCCTTATTCTTGGATGGTTGGCTAAACCAACCTACAAGCCAAAATGTTCAAAGATCTACCTAAAGACCTTAGGGTGCTCATGCACCAACAAGAGTGTGGTTTAGGGGCTTAATCCACCCAACCATAGAGTGGTTAGCTCCCTCTATGCTCATCCTCAAATGAAGACCGCACCGACCCTTCCCAATAATTCTATCTCTTAGAAATTATGGATCAGAAGGAATCTGGTGTATTTGTGAGTCTAACTACTTTCTAAAAGTTTCTAAATAGATCCTATTCATAGATTCAGGAAGATGAAACATAACCATACACATTTAAGAAAACATGTGTTACCAAGCTTTGGCTAAATCACTTTAAAATGAGACTTCTACTAGTAGCTAACAAACAATCCTATTACCCTTTCCTAGGATTTCACATACTACACCCTTTCCTTAATACTTTCAAAATGTACTTCGAATTATAATATAACACAACAAGAAGGGGATTCCACATATATATAAATATATAAGCAAGATGAAGTCTCTCAATATTATTAAATTTGATAAACTGAATCACTCAAGAGTAGAATATTTCTTACCAAAATTTTAGGGAGAACAAAGATAATTCAATTTAAAACTTTGAAGTCACTGAAGTTTTTCTTTCTTGACTATTATGGTTGAATTTTACATATACATAGAATAATGAAAAGAATAAATAAATACAAAAGTATCCGAGATGCAAATTGCTAAGGTGGACACCAGAAGATAACATTTTCTCTTTGTTGTATAGTGATGAATATCTAACTCTATTTAAATGGAAAAACAATAGGTGTGTCACTCTTGATACATAAACCTACTTTATCCCTTCCCACAATTATAATAAAGAGGTTTCTAAAAAAAATGTTTAATTCTTAAACCAATGATGGAATAAACGGTCTACTAGTGGGTGAGCAGAAGGAGAATGTAGTTCATTTCCTGACATTCTTGAGTTTTTAAGAAAATATTATTTATAAAGAAAAACATAAAGAAAAAAAAAAAACAACCTTCACAGATTGATCTATTTGTTCACTATTATAGAAGAGTCTTAAAAAAAACACCAGCCAAGGTAACTGAGTAATACTAATAATAAAGTCTAAAAATCCTTCAAGTCACTAGGAAGAGGAAATAATCTTGAGCTAATCAAAGAGTTTTCGGCCCATACAACCTTTATTCTGATATGGGGAGTTCTACTTAGCTGAAACAATAGTAAGGAGGAGCAATGACATTATCTACTTCTACCATACAGATGTATACAACATAAATCTAGTCATTCAAATCACAAAGCAACATGAACTATGGATGTAATTCTGGAAATGTTTTACTATAAGGATAAACTTAGTCCTTTTATCATTGCATGTACTTAGCAAAACAAAAAAAAATATTAAAACATACAAAGTAATGAACCTATAATTTGGAAATGGGGAAGGTACATGTCAAATCCTTGTGTGCTTCCTTCAACGTGCTTGTTCCCTTTGAAAATTTTGTGGAATTTTCTCTTTCTAATGTCAGGCACCCTGGAGATAGGCGTGGCTCCTTCTTCTTGGCAAATACCTCCCCCTATCATTTTCTTCTCTCCCTCTTATAAATTTTTCTTCCTCTTCTCACTATGGTGAGAGTCTTATTTTTAACTTGCATGCCCTCCCATATTATTTTGTCCATTTCAACAATGCATTTTTATTTCCTTCTTCTCATTTTTCTACCCCAAACTGCACTCACTCCTCTTTTTCTTGCATGCTACCTCCTTTAATTGAACCCATTTATTTCTTTTTTCTTTGTTTACTTTGTGTGGTTCTCCCTCTATCTTACCTTGACTCCTCCTTTTATTATTGTCTTACTCCACCTAACGTGAGAGTCCTTCGCCCGTAAACTAGCATGCAATGAATAGTTTCTTTGAAATAACTAACACTTCATCCAAGACTATAATTTTGTATTCATTCAATACAACTTTAGTCTTCCTTTCCATGTCACAAGTTCAACCTCTCCCATCAAATCATGAGTCTCCACCTAATCAATTGTTGTCCCCTTCGTTAATATCCCACTCCTAGTATTACTGACTAGGGTTTTTCAATTCAAAAAGACTTGCCAAAAGAAATCTAATATAATCAATTCATTATTTTATTTTATTTAAAAAAAAAAAAAAAATAACTCATCTAAATCAACATCCCTATATACAAAAATAAATATAAAAATTACGTTATCCATTTAAGTCGGAGGGTTATGACAAGTCCCATTTTAGAATTATAGATTTATTATAATATGGTGAATGCACATGCATTTAGGCACATTTACTAGAGTTAACTACATATTTCATCCTGGGCTACAAGGCTAAGGAAATCTCACTAACTTAAAATCACAATTCAGACACCAATCTAAAAATTCAAGAACTATATGATAGCATATTCCTATGCCTTGGTCAGTTCCATTTCAGTACAATCATATCCCTTCCTACAATTCTTTCTTTCACACTCATATGAGAAACCTATCCTCCATTAGATCTATAAAGTTTCTTCATTAGAAACATTTTCCTTTTGTGATCCTCCAAACATAGGCATGTGCATATTATAATAGAAATAAAACCCTAATAAAATTCAAACTCACCATATTTATCAAGAAGTGTGTCAATAAAAGATAATCCTTAAACATTCATATTTTAGCACAAAAATCAACCATCAAGATCACTATGCACTTTTGAAACATTTCTAAGATTCTTCATGGACATCTCTAGATCATAATCATAATGGTAAACAATTATAATGGTCTCTCATACACCGTTTTATCAACTTTTCTTGACATGACCGCATAGAACATAAAAACATCTTCATATTCATTAAACTTGGTCATCTTGATCAATTTAGGATGCCAGCCCACCAGGAACATAATCCTAGATAATCCTAAGGCATAATTAAGCTAAAACCAACAATCAAATCCATCATACTTATCACATTTGTCAACATCTAATGTGAAACTTGAAGAAAATTGTTACCACCAACTGAAATACTTGTAAATTCCTTGTGGACCATCAAAATCACAAACACTTTAAATGGTAGACACATTTCTATATCCTTACAACATTCCTAGTTGTGCAACCAAAGATCTCACCTTGAGTATGTACACAAAGTCATTCTCTGAAACTCTATCACACTAGTAAACATTATAATAACTTGTCTTCATTTGTGTCACCATAACTTGCTCAAATAATCATGTCAGAAAACCAACTTGGCATGAACCATGTAGAAAGCCTCTACATCATAGATTATTCAATTTCCAAAGTATTCATAGAGTTTCATAAATTTCACTTCCTTCGTGCAATATATAAGGATCCATCGAGTTTTAGAAATTGCACCTCCTTCGTGAAATTTCCAAAATATTCATAAAGTTTTGGAAATCGTCCATCCTTCATGCAATTTCTGAAGGATTCAATCAGCTTTAGAAATTGTAATTTCTTTATGCAATTTCTGAAGGATTCAATGAGCTTAAAAAATCACACTTCATTCGTGCAATTTATGAAGGATTCACAAAGTTTCATAAATCGCACTTCCTTCATGCAATTTCTAAAAGATTCGTCGAGTTTTAAAAATCACACTTCCTCTATGCTTTTTTTCAAGACTTGTCTTCATTTTTCTTCATTTCTAAATTTTTGAACTAGCACTACCTCTGTGTTTTTTTCTTATACTTGTCTTCATTTTTCTTCCTTTCAAAATTTCATAAATTGCACTTCATCTATTCTTTTTCTAAAGACTTGTCTAAATTTTGCTTCCTTACAAAATTTCCAAAATCACACTTGCTCTATTCTTTTTCTGAAGACTTGTCTTCATTTCTCTTCCTTTCAGAATTTTTCAAATTGTACTTCCTGTGTGCTTCTTCTAAATCCCTTTCTTCATTTCACTTCCTTTTGGAAATTTAGAATTCGCACTTCCTTTGTTCTTTTTTTCTGAAGGTTTGTCTTCTTTTCGCTTCCATTTTAGGATTTCAGGAATTCCCTTATCTTGCTCCTAATCTGATGGTCTTTAGCTTGGTGCATGCATTTCTGATTTTCTTTTGAATTAATTTGAAGCTTTGGCCTAGGCATTTTATTTTATTGGATGGCCTTCTTTACTCGACATCCACTTTTGAAGGGCATAATCAAATGTCATATTTATAGTATTAATTTAATTAGCGTATAATATTTTGTTCAATTCGTTAAACTTTTGTCATGAAATTTTTCTATGAGAGCTTTTTTTAAACAATAGGATCCTTAAACCATTACATTTCACTTAAAAAAAACATTATTTGAACATGTAGGATTCCTATTCTTGGGCGACAAGCTCACAGGTGTGGATGAGGCCCTATACATGCATGCTTAGCATGAGAGGATGTTGACCAAGAGGTAGAGGTTCCAGAGGGAGATAAGGGACCTCCTTCCAAACTACCAAAAAACCTAAACTAGGACATTCTCAATGGTCTATAGAACCTCAAAAAAGTAATTCAAGATAGACTACCACCAATGGATCCAAAGGCAGAACACCGGGGTGTAGAGGGGCATAGGTTAATAGCTAGAAAGTGGAGAAGTAGCCATCATCCTAGTTATGTATAGTCTCAGGATGAAGATGAGGGTGATTCCATTAAAATGATAGAGCCACCACCATATAGAGTGCTAGGAGTTGTACAGAGAGCACCCTATGCTCTAGGGGATTTGATTAGAGAGATACTTCACCTTAAACCACCATTTTTTTTGCAGGATCTGCCAATGGGGTGGAAGCTGGGTCATGGCTTTTGATTTTAGAGAGATGCTTTAGGTTGCATCCATATGGGAGAAATCTAAAGACATGTTTTGTGATACATATTACTAGAGGATCCGCCATTACTTGGTGGAGACAAGAGGAATACAAGACTAACTTAGATGTTGACACCCTCTCTTGGGGCACCTTCTTAGAGAGAATGATAGAGAGATACTTGTTAGAGCATTTTATGAAATGTCATATTGATGAGTTCCATGATCTTCATTAGAGGGTACTCACTATATTGTAATATGAGAGAATTTTCCTAAAGCTTCTACCTAATGTGGATTACATGAAGGATGAGAAATTGTAGGCTAGCCGCTTTGTCAAGGGGATAAATTCTATGATATAAGGATTTGTACGTATGTAACCTCTAGGAAATATTTGGGAAGTTGTAGAAAAGGAATTGATAGAAGAGGATATTAAGGTTAAATTACATGATACATGAGACTGATTTTAGAACCGTATTCTAGCACCACAAACACATGGGTTCCAGACACCCCATGAGAAGGGTAACCATATACATTCATCAAGGTCCTACAAACCCCCTCACCCTGAATAACAGTCTCAGCAGAATAAGAGATAGAGGTAGCACATGCACATCAAGGCGCTAAGGCCAACAAGTTGCATTCACAAGGTCCTAAGAGAGATCAATGACCACAGGTTCCTATTTAAACTCCATCTCATAGTCAATAGTTTGGTAGGGGTGGTTCCAATGGGTCTAGTAGGACTGAAGGACAACAATATTATAGGCCACAGGGAGTTTAGACGTAGGTATGTGAGCCATATTATACTTTTGGTTCCATGGGGCACATTGTTACAGATTATCTATAGGGTCATATGGTAGGTGGTTGGTGTATGGAAGCATCAAAGCCTATAATTAGGGACATGGGTAAGTCCCATAGGGTATTTGCAGTGGTTTTTAATTTCCATGTGGATCATTAGGCCATAGTGATAGAGGCCACAAGTATGATCAAAGGTAGTGGTGATACCATCCTATATGATTTAGGAGATATTGATTCTTCTTTTTCTCCATTGGTTGTGGAGAGTTGTGGGCTAGTGAAAACTAGGTAGGATGTCAGTTGGGAATTTGAGTTAGCATGAAGAGCCAGAATGTCAATTAAATTAATTGTTACAAATTGCTAGATTTATATTGGTGACATGACCAAAATGAAAAACCAATTTATTATACATATAAGATCTTATGGAATTGTTCTTGGCATGGATTGACTTTATTCCCATAGAGTGAATATGTATTTTCATCAGAAAAAGGTTGAGTGTGTAGATGATCATGGCACTGCTACAATGATTTTAGGGATTTAAAGGCCTATATCTCTTCATATGATCTCCACTATGTATCTTAAGCAGAGCATGCAAAAGGTATGTCAATTATTTTCCATTACTAGGAGTGATAGAGAGGAAGAGGAGGAGAAGGATTCTTCTCTTCAGGACAATCCTATTCTTTAGGAATTCTGAGATGTGTTTCATTTTGGGCTACTAAGTAAGCCACCCTGTAGGGTGGTTGATTTTCATATAGATCTTACACCTAGAAGTCAGAGAATTTATAGAGGCCCATATAGAATTACCAGTAATGAGCTTAATGAGCTCAAGTTTCAACTAGAGGATCTTTTAGAGAAAGTGCACATTCATCCTAGCCTCTCACCTTAGGGCACACTAATTATATTCATTAAGAAGAAACATGGACCTCTTCAATTATGTGCATGGATTACCAATAGTTGAAAAATTAAACATTAAGATCCAGTATCAGCTTCCCATGATTGATTACTTATTTGATCACCTTCAGGGTGCCAAGATATTCTCAAAGATAGATATGAATTCTCATTACTGTCAGTTGAGGATGGTGGAGAGTGATATTCACAAAATAATTTTCCATAGTAAATATGACCACTATGAGTTTACGATAGTTCCATTTGGTCTTACAAATGCTCTTGATATATTCACGAGTCTCGTGAATGGGGTATTCTACACATTCCTTGACTGATTTATGGTTGGGTTCCTTGATGGTATATTGATATATTTTTAGAATGAGAAGGATCATGAGGAGCACTTGATATAGGTATTGTAGTGCTTGAGAGATAATAAGTTGTATAATAATTTTTCAAAGTGTTCATTCTTTAGATAAGAAGTCAGACACCTCAGACATGTGATTTTATTTGATGGGATCAGATTTGACTCATCAAATGTCAGAGACATCATGGATTGTCTAGTGCTAACCATTCAAACCAAGGTCAAAAGTTTCATGGGAGTGGAAGGATATTATAGATACTTTGTTGAGGAATTTTGTGATGATATGTAACTGATTGAATGTTTGAAGATGTTAAGTTGATCACCAAAATGCACAAGGATAATGCAAGACATTAAATTAGTTAATGGATTGTATTTTCATTTATGTCAACTTAATATAATCTAATCAATTATAATCAAAGTGTCAAAGACTTCAGAGAATCAAAGAGATAAAGATTATGCTTTCTGTAATGCAGAGAAGACAAGCATTCGCAATATGACTTCAACTACCGACAGTCAGTAGAACACCGACAGAAAGAGATCACTGAAAGTCAAGTCATAGTGATGCCCAAGAAAGAGTACCAATGAGCATTACACATGAGAAAAATCACAAGCATAACCAATGGCCAGAAACACAATGTAAACTGATGGAGAAGATTGAGTAGAACTGGATTATTAACCGAAGCTATAAAAGAGTTAAACACAGAAATTTACTTGAGTTTAGAAATGAAAAAATATCTATCTGGTAGAGCTAAGTATAGACTTAACTGGTAGTTATCTTTGTTTTCATAGACAAAATAAAGCCATAGATAAGTAATGGATTTAAAGTTGTTCTGTCGAGTTGGCAAGAAGATCTCGTTGAGATAAAAAAGGAGTTTTTCTTTAAATCTAATTGGAGATAATTCTGGATCACACCAAGATAAAGAAAATCAAGAACCTAACAATGGTGATATGATGTGTATAAAGAGAAAACTCAATTCATTATGAATTGTTATGGGTGATTGAATGAAAATAGGATGCTGAAGAGAAACTAATGAAGAGAAACTTCATATAGTCCTGAACAATCAAGCTAAGGAAAGAGATAAATTTTTCTGCGGACACCAACTAATAGAGCACAACATCATTGAGAAGAATCAAAGTGCAGAAAACATATAAACCAAGATATATTGATCAGAATAGTTTTATAAGATTACAATAGATCTGAAAAATCTGCAAGTATAAGTTGTATATGTGAATAGATCATACTATTTCAGTTTAACCATTGATTCAGAAAGTCTCTTAACAAAGAAGGACTTAAAGATCCTTTCTATATTGCGATACATCCCAAGGAGTATCAAAAAGTTTGATCATGAAGATAGCATGAGATGCTAGATACCTATTGATAGGCCAAGTGAGTGTTTGATCAAGGAGGGTAGCTAATGAGATCATTTACTATCTCTATTATATTAATCTTTATACTTTGTTTTTAAGTATTACAAAAACAATTGTGGAATTATAATCAGTTGAACTCATGTCAAAGTACAGATAGAACCATTAAACCATTATATATATATTGTAGTATTTCATATAACTATCAAAATGTGTGTTCTAATATCTGGATTAATTTGATTAGGCTAATTGTATGAATATCTTTGCATGATAACTAACCTACTAGGAAATAAGAGCTACTTGGGAGTGGTCAAAATCATTCAAAGAGAATGATAAAGACCAGCTGTGGGTGGATAACCATCATGGCATCAGAAGACAAGACTACTGCAAATAAGGAGCCACTGTTTCATAAATGCATGAACGAAGCGCTACTATATTCCTTCCACACTTGCAACATGTTGACTCGGTTGCCCAGACTTCATTGCATATGTCATGGGCTATTGTGTTTCTTGTTTTCTCTCTTTGGTGTAGTTTTGGTTAGATGGTTCCTTTTTCTTCTTTAGAATAAAGAATTCAATCCTCTATTTATAGGGAGAAGACTGTTATTTTGTATGTATAGAGATTTTGGAATACAATGTTCTGATTGTATCTTGCACAACAAGTTCATTTTCATTTTTACATACCATTCTCATGTAATCAGTTCTTGGAATATAATGAAGTAACTTTTGGTTTATATTTTGTGTTCATAGATTAGAAGAAGCCGACCAAGGGGGCCCACTTGGGAGGTGGCTTAGAGTAGAAGTAGAATAGATTTAATTCCTACATTTCCATCATTTTAGATAGAAGATTACAGTTTCTTCTTGTAGCATTGTACTTTTTGAATGTTCATGCAACACTTGCAAGGATAGTTGTAGTGAATGCTCTAGGTTGAAAGAATAGGCTTAAGTAGAGTTTGCAATTTGTAGTGTTCATTTCAGTAAGGATTCGGTGTGTTTCCTTTCCTGCAGCCCTAGTATACATTCCTTTCATGTATTTTACTTTCTTGCAGCATAGGTAGAGTGACTCTTTAAGGAACTTAGTGCACATATTGTGCCATACCATTTCAAGTATATGTCCTTGGGTTGAAAAACTAAATGCACCTCATGGTGGGAGAAGTGATCCTTAGATTGAGTAAACTATTCCTAAGAGAGGCTTTGGGTACATTTACTAATCAACTATTGTGAGGCGGTTCATTTTTTGGTGCCACTGCCGAGGATGGTGTCAAGATAAGAAACTTTGTGAGTCATTTTTTTTAAATTTCTAAACGAGTTTTTAGTGGTTGAAGTTTTAAATTTGCTTCACCAGTGTGAAGAATTCATTTGCATGCATCAAAGGGGAAGAAGAAGAGACAAATATGGCAGATTTCTTCCAGGAGAATCATTGAATTTGAATGATCATGTTGAAGAAGTTGAGTTTCCTTTTGTTCATGCAAGTCCCGATTTTCCTACAGCATCTTCCGCTGGAACAGAGCCTTTTGATATAAGTCATCTTCGGCCTTTTGCTAAAATCTTGGCCAACTTTCTTGATAATTCTGACCCAAACACACCTAATGTTAACAATCCTGTGGCTAATATTCCTTTCCAACAACAAATCCAACTCACAATACTTCCAGTAATTGCACAATCTACATTCTCATTTCCTCTACCAAGCCTTATAAACAACGCCAATCTAAAAAATATACCCTCTGCTGCACTTCCAAAGTTTTATGGGCTGATAACTGAAGATCATGACACCATTTTGTTTGAGATCGACATCCTCTATCGTAGCTTTGACTATAACACTGATGCACACAAAATCAAACTATTTCCAGCAACACTAAAGGAGTCTCTTTTACAATGGTTCATGGGCCTAGGAGAAAATGCAGCAGGCACATGGGATGAGATGCAGAGTCTATTTTTGCAGAAATTCAAAGAATATTGCAAGGGGAGTGACCCAAGGGGATATGAAATTTTTAGAATGTCACAGAAGGAGGACGATACCTTGGAGGACTATATTTCACATTTCTTAGACACCATGCACAAGAATCCCCAACATGTTCTAGCGGAGGATTCACAGAAACTACTCTTCTTAAGAGGAGTAAACAATAGCTATTTGGAAGCATTGAACCTCATGGCTGGTGGGGACATATCCCAATCTTCTTGGGATGACCTCAAGAAAATCTATCTCAACTACTACAGATTAATTGGGAAGAAAAGTAGAGGATATTGGTCTACAGTCATTAAAAGGAGCAGTTTGGGTATTTCTAAATTGGAGATATCTAATTTCCTAGCGGATTTCAAGAAAGACATCATTAATGATGTTGCTATGCATCCCAACACCATGAATACCAAGAAGAAATATGTAGATGTTGAATTACAGTTAGCTGAGTACTGTCCTCATTGCTGCAAAAAAAAAAAGAAAGACTACGGATGCAAGCTAGTGGCGAACCTAGAAAATCAACATTTGCCTACCGAGTACATGAAGATAGAAGGAGATGATGAGCAAGTGTTCTTTTTTTCTCAATGTCTACCATGGGATTCATGATAAGGTATCCCTCAGGACCCATTACAATTTTCAAATCCTTACAATAGTAAATGGAAAAACCAAAGCTATCAGAATCCTTCTCGGTACTCTCAGCCAGCCTGGAATAACCAATGGCCTAACCAACAAAATAACTAGTGGAAAAATAACCAATGGCCTAACTAGAAAAATAACCAGTGGGCTAACTAGTAGAATAACCAGTGGCCAAATTAGAAAAATCAATGGAAACCACCACAAGGAAATTGGCAGCAAAATAACCAATGGAGGGGGCCTCCGCGGTCGCCTAACCAAAATTTTGCTTTTCCAAAACTACCACCACTAGTCCCTCCTCCTGCAATAATGCCACCTCCTTCAACCACTAGCCCTAATCCAAAGAAAACCCAATTGCATGCTCAGCCACAACCAAATCCAAATAGCAAGCAACATCAACAACCAATGTATACCATTGATACAGAACAATACCCTGCCTACGCACTTGAGATATCTGATATCCATTTGAGGTCTGGTACTACTCTGCCTACACCTAGACATCCTATTATCATAGAATTTGTAGACACTCCTACAACATCAGCTCCTCTTCTAGAGGCTACATTGCAAGATACAACCCAATCAAGTAAAAAATCTAGCAAAACTAATGGTAAAACCTTTGTTGACCATCCTTTTCCACAAAGGCTCACCATAGAAAAGCCTATATCCCAAGAAGAAATGTCGTTTGACATTCTTGAGTAGTTAAAAAATATGCACATCCAAATCCCTCTATTTCAAGCTATCAAAGACGTTCCTATCTATGGAAAAGTTATTAAGGATTCATGCCTTAAAAAGCTTGGAAGGAAAAAGAAGTACCCTCAAACAATTCATGTCATATGGAAACTTTGCTTAAATCATGTTGGGAAAGGTAGTTATACCCAAGTATTTAGACCCTAGAAGTCCATTAGTTGACTTCATAATTAATGGGCAATCTATTAAAAATTCTTTAGTTGATTTGGGAGCAGCCATAAATGTAATGACCAAAGATACAATGCACAGACTGAGTATAGAGGGTTTGAGAACAACTCCAACAGTGTTACAACTTGCTGATAGTTCAACAATCACTCCATAGGATCTTATAGAAGATGTGGTAGTCACCTTAGAATCATGGGAATACCCTATTGATTTTCTCATCTTATCACCAAAATTAAACTTTGTTGGCTATCCAGTCATCATAGGCAAACCTTGGTTAGCCACCACTGATGCAAAAATTAGTTGCAAATCAGGAAGTTTGTTAATTTCAAATGGTTAGGCAATAAAGAAGCTAGCACTCTATCCTCCTGCCTCAGCATACTTGAGAGATCGTGTTTGGCCAGAACTAGGGGATGAGGAAGAAGATGTCAACTCTTTTGCCCAACTTATGATGATGCACAGACAGTCTTTTCTAAAAATGCAAAAGGAATATGATGTAATACAAAGTATTCTTACAAATGAGTGTATAGTAGAAAAAGATGTTTCCGAGAGTTCTATTCTACATCTATGTACCTATGAAGAATGTGTCTTTCTAGAAAGCCCTAAGGTAATTATCCAATTATTACCATGTGAAGTAGCTACAAGCCCAGTACCTAAGATGTCAATGGTAGAGCTAACAACTACTGTGGAAATTTCCCCAAGTCACAATCTCCATGTAAACAACAAGTTGCCACCCCCACAATTGGCATTGTTTAAAAAAATATTGCATAAGCATGAGAAAGCCTTTGCTTAGGATTATGGAGACATGCTAGGTTTAAATCCCAAAATCTGCACCCATAGGATCTACATTAATGATGGTAGCTTACCACTCTGCCAGCCTCAAAGAAGGATAAAT
Organism: Thuja plicata; assembly: GCA_018584345.1. Taxonomy (NCBI): domain Eukaryota; kingdom Viridiplantae; phylum Streptophyta; class Pinopsida; order Cupressales; family Cupressaceae; genus Thuja; species Thuja plicata. Next base: position 2,391,331 of record MU224596.1, on the reverse strand, counting down.
CCAGCATTGAGAGAAATAGTCAAATGTGAATTATAACAATTACTAGATGCTAGTTTCATCAATCCAATCTATGATAGCAAGTGGGTATCACCTTTGGTCATTTTACCTAAGAAATGAGGGAAATGGTGAATATGTGTGGATTACAAAGAGTTGAATAACGCCACAAAGAAGGATCATTTTCCTTTACCCTTTATTGATCAAGTCCTGGACACTCTGGCTGGTAAGAAATATTTCTCCTTTTTGGATGGATACAATGGTTACAATCAGATTAACATTGTTCCAGAAGATCAAGGGAAGACTACATTCACATGCCCCTGGGGCACATATGCTTATTCTGTGTTACCATTTGGCTTATGCAATGCATCAGCTACTTTTCAGAGAGCTGTAATCAGCATCTTTGCTGACATATCACATGATTGTATGGAGATATATATGGATGACTTTACTACATTTGGTGTCACCTTTGACGAAGCCCTATAGAGTTTGGAAAGAGTACTAATCAGATGTCAAGAACACAACTTATCTCTCAACAGTGATAAATTCTTCATGATGATGCAAGAAGGCATAGTGGTAGGACATTTTATCTCCGAAAGCTGGAATCCAGGTAGATCCAGTGAAAATAAAGGTAATTCTCACACTACCTATTCCTACAAAGAAAAAGGATGTTAGGTCTTCCCTAGGACATGTTGGCTACTATAGGAGGTTTATCCAAAATTTTAGTCAAATAGCTAGTCCTTTGTATACTTTACTTACCAAAGAGGCCAAATTTAATTGGATAGAGGAATGTAATGAATTCTTCCTGGAGCTTAAGAAATTGTTGACAACTGCACCCATACTTAGGGGTCATGACTAGTCTTTGCCATTTCACATTCATACAGATGCTTTAGACTACACAATAGGTGTTGTCCTAGGAAAAAGTCCAGTAACCTACAGAATGCAATTTACTACATTAGAAAGAGCCTCCATGGACCAGAGTTAAACTATACAGTGACTGAGAAAGAATTAATAGCAGTAGTTTATTCTTTGAACAAATTTTGTTATTACATAACTGGCTATCCTATTTTTGTTCATACTGATCATGCAGAAATAAAATATCTCATGAACAAACCTGCCATTACATACAAGTTAGCAAGATGAATTGTTCTTTTGTAGTAATTTGACATTACTATAGTTGATAATCCTTGCAAGGAAAATGTAGTAGCTGATTACCTATCCAGAATTCACCATGTTGAAGAAGACACTACTCTGATAGATGATGCATTTCTAGATGAGAAATTGTTTCATATTGCTGTCCAAAGTCCATGGTATGTTGACATAGCTAATTACCTTGTAGCTAACAAAATGCCACCACATTTTTCTTACAAGGATAGGACATTGTTTGTCGAGAAAAGATTTAGTTTCGCTTGGATTGATAACATACTATTCTATACTGGACCTGATCAGGTAATGAGAAGATGTGTGCGAGAAGAGGAGACATATGATGTTCTCCATGCCTATCATAATGAATGGTGTGGGGGACACTTTGCAGCAAAAAGGATAGCCCAAAATATTTTAACAACTGGATATTACTCACCTACACTTCACAAGGATGCATCCAGCTACACAAGGAAATATGACAAATGTCAGAGAATGGGGTGACCAACTAGATCAGATGAAATGCCCCTAAATACACAGGTGGTGGTAACTCCATTTGAAAAATGGGGAATGGAATTCATTGGTCCAATTAACCCTCCATCCAATGGGAAGTTTTACATTCTGGTGTGCACTGATTATTTGACCAAATGGGTTGAAGTAAAAGCTATGAAACATGCCCGGGATCATAAGGTTGCAGAATTTTTATATGATGAAATTTTTACTAGATATGGAGTACCGAGAGAACTTGTAAATGTCCAAGGCACCCAATTAACTTCCAATATAATAATAGATCTCATGAAAGAATATAATATCAGACATAGGAAGTCAAGCCCTTATCACCCTCAGGCCACTAGACAGGATGAAGTTATAAATTGGGTAATAGAAGCCATCTTAAAAAAAATAGTTCATTTGCATCAGTGGGACTAGAGCAACAGACTATCAGAAGCTATCTAGGAATATAGAACAACCTAAAAAACCACTATAGGGTTCACTGCATTTGAGCTGTTACACGGAAATGTAGCCATGCTACCCATTGAATTTGAACACAAGACTTTGTGGACAACATTGGAGTTAAATATTGATCTTCCTGTAGCACAGAAAGAGCGATTGAGGCATCTCAATTCCTTGGATGAAATGCACAAATATACCCTGGAGAGAACTGAAATAGCTCAAAAATAAAGAAAAAAATTGGCACAACTTGCATATTAAGAACAAACAGTTTCAATTTGTCGATTGGGCATTGCTATATGATTCAAGATTCAAAGAAATACTAGGCAAGTTGTAGACAAGATGGCTAGGGCCATATGAAATAAACCATGTCTTCACAAATAGAGTCGTCCAGTTGACCACAATTGATCTAGGAAATTTCAAGCTATTATTCAATGGACATCGGCTAAAGCTGTATCACCAACCTCAAACAAAAGAAGACTTCCTAAAGCAGTTCTGACAAAAAATTTCAAACAAGCAATAGGTAACATTTCCTACAACAAAGGGTGCAAACCTTCTTCCTCCAGCTCTTCAATAGAATTCCATCGAGCATGTCCATAATAAAAACTTTGTGTTTATATGAAGTTCATTCCTCCTTTCACTTTCCAGTTCTTCTTTCCAAGTCATCTCATTTCTCTATCTTCCACCCACCCACCTTCCACGTCATCAAAATTTTCCTTTCTTTGCTTTCAACAAGAGCTGAGTATGCTGACGTAAGCCACCCCAACTTTTGTTCCACTCTCACCACCTTTTTCTAGCACGTGTAAATATCGAATGACAGGTGCAAGAAATATATCATTACATCATTAAGCTAGTTCCATTCCTCATGCAAAGTATGTCAAGCGTGGACACTTGTCAATGTTTTGTAGGGGAGGGAAGTGTATTAATTCCTAAAATGTCATTTCTATTACTCCTACAAGATTTTATGTCACCTCAAATATGTACTTCACCTTTGTCTCATTAAAGTCCATTACTATATTGCACAACTGTCATACCTTTATTCCCAAATTATCTCTGATTGTCAGACCTAATGTGACTTATAATTAAGTTATGTGGCAACCCATAGTAAGAAATATAATTTCTCTTGTTAAAATACATCACCATTGTTCATACTAAGGATAATAGAGGAATTTAGAAGGAAGCCCATAGTTTTTCAAAAATGAGTAGTCAAAAATTTAAGGAATAAGGCATTTATCTACTACAGAATAGACAAAATTGCAAGCACAGATGCGATGCCAGTTACAGAGAAAAGAGTTGGTAGTGCATGGTGTGTTATTTTAAGATGTTGAAGTAGTAAGAAGGATGAATGCATGTGGCAGGTTAGGGTATTTCTTAAAGCCAACAAAATTTGATGAGGAATCATCAGCTAAATTTGCAAGTACATTCGAAGAAGGGAAAGCAACTATATGGGGATTGACAGTGGTCACAACAGAGGAGAAGATAGTAGAAGTTACTTGATTACCAATGGTTGGAGAGCACTACCCTAATTTTCATGATGCCAGATCAGCTAGGGCCTAGTTCACCCTACCAGGCAACCCTCAACTGGAAATTAACAAACAAGGGTGCAAAAGAATATCTATCCCTCTACCGTATAATGAGTTGGCTACACATATTATCAGGTATTTTACATGTGAAGGGAGATTTTCCAATTTGCATGCACATCATTTCAAATTAGTGAGTTATGTAAGGCATAATCTACCAGTAAACGTCCCCAATTTCTTGTACAATATGCTATGGATTAGTGCTGAGGAGACCCAAAAAGGAAATGTCAATTTTGTCACCCACCATGCCCTAATTAAATTGTTAATAGAAAGATCTCTTACGGATTCCTCTCCCATGGCATGGCTGGAGTTTGTCCAGCATAAAATCCTATAGCCATAGGTTAACCATAATGTACAAATTGGTCATGATGATGCAATACCAATTGACATAGCCGATGAGGAAGATACCTAGGGGGTAGAAACTGAAAATCTCCAAGAAAGTATGCCTTTACCTTCTCATGAGAGAAATGTACCCACTTCTTCCTGAACCAAAGGAAAATGAAAAAAATAGAGGGAGAAACTTCCATTCCTACAGCCAAACCACAAACCCTTACTTCTTTAAAGGGGAAGAAAAGGAAGTCGGTTCCTGTAGCAGCTACTCCAGCAGCAAAGAAGCCGAAGAAGGCTATTATGAAAAAGGTTGTAGAGATTGAGGAAACCCCTATGCGAAGAATCCCTAGAATGAGAGAACAACTCCCTAGAGTATCCTCAGAGATCCAACATGCATCTCCTTTTCAATTTGATGAACAACCCAATGTACAATTCTTTCCAGATGACTCCCCAAATCAGTCTACAGTTCCTGAATTTCCTCCACATTCAACATAAACTTATGAAGTTGAACCTGATGTTTACCAAAATAGTACCCAAGAAATCCATCAGGATATTCTAGATAGAAATGAGGAGAGTGCCTCACTAACCCATCAGTTAGCCTACACAAAAACTGCCTTAGTGCCCTACAATAGAATTTGGCTAATAAGTTTCTTAGAGAAGTCAAGGACAGAACAAAGGAAGCAGAGTAACTAGGCAGAGGATTGTGGCCAAATCATTGCAGATGCTTCTCTTTGGATTACATAACAAGTATGTTCTAACAACAACTTTATGGGGAGAAAAGAAAAAGAAACTTAAGAAAGTCATAACAAAGCAAGGAGATGAGATTGCAGAATTGAAAGAGAAATTGGAAAAAAATAAGCAAAAGATTGACCATGCCCTCAAATTAGCTGATGAAATAATTGCATGTAGACCACCTCCTAGGGTTTGTACCATATATCTAAAAGAAAAGTTCCTCTTGTTCCAACTAATGATGACTGTTAAAGATATAGATTCTGAGTTAAAGTCAGCCCAAGAATTTTATGGCCTTTACCAGACCCTTCCTTCATGGCAGAAAAATCTACTTTGTGAACTCTACATGTATAACTTCATCATTCCAAAAGAGACTGAGTGGAACCCTTTACTTTATATAAGGGATGTACACCTAAGGGCATTAATGTCCTAGATGCACAACAAAGCCAACTATGACAGATAGCTAGAAAACTATACGGAACAGGAGAAAACAGAGCCATTACCATTAAGAGCAGAGAGCAGCAATCAAGATATACTCCTTAGAGATTGGCTCAATTTGACATATGAAAAAATTGAGGAGGAAACCAGGGATAAAATTTTTGGAATTCAAATAGAGGTCTATGAAGAGTATGATGGTTTATCTTAATTTACCTTTTAGAGAGCCCTGGCTGGTGCCAGAAGTAGATGGGGTAGGTTATTCGAAGCATTGAAGAAATTTGAACCACATAGTCCTATCAACCTCCAAGAAGCTATTCAAAGAGCACCAAAATATATGCAACTGGGAATGCAAATTAGATAGGAACTTTGGTGTCCACTCACCATGCAGCCACCAATGCTCCTATGGCCCCTGTATGACATCAAAACTGATAGACTTGACCGACTGTAGTAGGATCACAGAGTGGATGTATGGGAGAAGAAAAGGGGTTTTTAATACACTTTCAAGAGCCAGAGGTGAGGGAAGATAGAGGTTGGAGATTTCAAAGCAACTACTAGAAGATCTAATGCTTAAGGACAAGCATTCATCTTACCAAGGGGCAGATGATGATACCATTTACTATCTATATTATATTAATCTTTATACTCTATTTTTAAGTATTACCAGAAAAATTGTGGACTTATAATCAGTTGAAATCATGTCAAAGTACATATAGAACCATTAAACCTATGCGTAGAATAGATATGTCATATTGTGCCAATATTATATATATTGTAGTATTTCATATAATAATCAGAATGTGTGTCCTAATATCTGGATTAATTAGATTAGGCTACTTGTATGAATATCTTTGCATGAAAACTAACCTGCCAGGAAATAGGAGCCAAGCGCTTGGGAGGGGTCGACAACATTCAAACAGAATGATAAAGACCAGCTATGGGTAGATAACCATCATGGCATCAGAAGACACGACTACTGTAAATAAGGAGCCACTTTTTCATAAATGCATGAACAAAGTGCTGCTATATTTGTTAGAGTAATTTAGCAATTGCTCTTTAGTGCTTAAGTTTCACTTAGGCAGTTTCTTTAGTCTTAGGAAAGTTTCTATTTCCTAGCAGTTGCCCTTTTAGGGTTTCGACATCCTTTATAAGGATTTTCCTCTTTATATTTCTTAAGGAGATTACTTTGTAAATCATTTAGTTAATAGAAGATTATTTCTGTTTCAATGGATTTGTATTCTCTGGCCTATCGACCGCCATAGCTTCGGATCCTTCTCTCTTCTTTCTGTCTTCTTCTTCTTTGTAATGGTCTTGCATGCAGGTGATCTTTGTTGCATTGCATTTAAGCAATCTCAACATGGTATCAGAGCCATCTTGCTGCCGGCTGTTCGAGTGTTTTTGAAGCGTTCGAGGGTTTGGAGGTTTCTCTGGCTTTTCTGGTAGTCTCTTAGTGATTCTGGGGGGTCTTTATTTTTGGAGGCACTTTGGGCCCAAACGGACACCACCATTGTGTCCGGAAGGCCCAAAAACCCCAAAAACCATATAAGGCACATCCGATTTGGACACCGGGGCCTCTGGGGAATTTTTTCGGGCCTTCAAGGGCCGTATGGGCACGAATATCGAGGCAAAATTCAAAAAAAAAATTAAAAAAGGGGGTTTTTCGACAGCTTTTTGGGCACGCCGCCCGCGCATGG
>MU224596.1:2295237-2325457 GCA_018584345.1 Thuja plicata | reverse complement strand
TATATATATATATGTATATATATATATATATATGAGCATATATACACTATTTTTTGGATGCCTACACATAGTAATGTATATAAAAGGATTCAGTTTGGGTTAAAAGGCATACCCTTTTCACAAAGACTTGTAGCTTCATAATAGACGTCGGATTACTTATAATTAAAAAAAAGAGAAAATAAGTTATTCATAGATTAATTTATAAAAATAAAGACTTACTTATTCCTAGGGAATTTTCAAATACTAATCTGTAGCCTTCATCAAAAATAGTTAGCCATGGGGAAAATACTTAATTGTCTCAGGTGCCAGTCTTCTGAGATTTAGAAATCTCGTTTCCTTCCTACCTTTTTCGATTGATTCCTAGAGTTTCAAAATTGGGCACTTCCTTCGTGCAATTTTTGAATGGATTCACAAAGTTACAAAAATCACATTTCCTTCATGTAATTTCTTAAGGATGCAACAAATTTTGGAATTCACACTTCCTTTGTGCAATTTTTGAAGGGACTCATGGATTTTCATAAATTGCACTTCCTTTTTTGTAATTTCTGAAGGATCCACTGAGTTTTGGAAATCGCACCTCCTTCGTGCAATTTTTGTATATATAGAGTTTCTGAAATCTTACTTCCTTCATATAATTTCTGAAGGATCTATCAAGTTTTGGAAATGACACCTCCCTCATGCAATTTCTAAAGTATTCAGAGTTTGGGAAATCACACTTCCTTCATGAAATTTCCAAAGAATTCACCAAGCTTCAGAAGTCACACTTCCTTCGTTCAATTTATGAAGGATTCACAGAGTTTTAGAAATTGCACTTCATTTTTGCAATTTCTAATGGATTTAGAGAGTTCTATAAATTGCACTTCCTTCATGCAATTTCTGAAGGATTCACTATGTTTCATAATTTTCACTTCCTCTATGATTTTTACGAAGACTTGTCTTCATTTCCCTTCCTTTCACAATTTCAAAAATCACACTTCCTTTGTTCTTTTTCTAAAGACTTGTATTCATTTTGCTTCCTTTTCACACTTCCTCTATGATTTTTCAAAAGAATTATCTTCATTTTTCTTCCTTTCATAATTTTGCAAAGACTTGTCTTCATTTTTCTTTCTTTCAGTGTTTTTCCAAAGACTTGTCTTCATTTTGCTTCCTTTGGGAATTTTGGAAATAGCACTTCCTCTATGATTTTTCCAAAGAATTTTCTTCATTTCACTCCCTTTAATAATTTTGGACATTTTATTTCCTTTGTGCCTTTTATGAAGACTTCTATTCATTTCTCTTCCTTTCATAAATTCAGAATTCACACTTCTATGTTTTTTTTGAATATTTGTCTTTTTTCGCTTGCATTTCTGATTTTCTTTCAAAGTAGTTTGAATATTTAGCCTAGGGATTTTAGTTTATTAGATGGTCTTCTTTACTTGACATCATCTTTCAAAGGTTATAATTCAAATTTTGGATTTACAGTATAAGGGTATGTGCGGGGTCATGGTATGCCAAAAAGTGGCGGTTTGAAAAAGAATTCATGATTGGTAGATTGATTGAAAAATAGCTATAACTTGCAAATGGTATATCATTTTTTAAATCTGAAACACGTGTCGCATTCTATGCTTTGCCTACTACAATAAAAAAACAAAAAAAATTCAATTTGATGAAGTTTAGGCTAAGTTAAGGTGGGCAGACACGAGAATTTTTATATTCTTGGAAAGTTGTAGAAGAAAAATCATAATTAGTTATTTACTTGGAAACAAATTACAAAAAAATATAAGTCACTTATGGACATCAATCTACTACTTATATCTAGAATCTAGTAAAAAAATATTATCTTTTGATTGTGTTTAAGGTGGTCAGACATATCCCTACTTCTTATCTTTTTAGTCCTGATTGATAGACTAATTGAAAAATAACTATAACTTTCAAACGGTATAACATTTTTGAAATCCAAAACATGAGTCACATTCTATGGTTTTCCTACTGCAATTAAAAAATAAAAAAAATTCAATTTGATGAATTTTAGACTAAGTTAAGGTGGCCAGACACAAGATTTTTTATATTCTGGAAAAGTTGTAGTATAAAAACCATAATTAATTATTTACTTGGAAACAAATTACAAAAAAATATGCGTCACATCCGAACATGAGTCTACTAATTATATCTAGAGTCTTGTCAAAAAATATTATCATTTGATTATGTGTAAGGTGGTCAGACATACACCTTCTTCTTATCTTTTTCCTGAAATTTTCATACTACTACATTGAAATTTGAAATTTCACCATATAGAATGTTTTTTTTTTTAAGAAGGGATAGTATCTTAGAAACTAGATTCAATTTTCTATAGATTCTCTTCTTACACATTTTTGATATAAGATATACAACTTGTCCAAATGTTTAGCTCAACTTTCCTAACCCTGATTTTTTTAATTTTCATTACCACTTAAGACCTAGTTTGTTATACCATGATCCTGCACATACCCATAAATTTAATATTAATTTAATTAATGTGTAACATTTTTTTCAATAGTAAACATAATATGCTTATATATTTTGTTTTAAAAAGTAAAAAAATTAATAAATTTTTTGGTTCATTTTTGCCTTAAATTTTGGGTATGACATCTCTCTGCCCCTTTGACATAAATGATAAATGTGTATTACGTACTCTAGGAAATAAAAAATATCAAACTACTGATCAAACACATCTTCCTTCCATGCTTACTACTCACCCTGAGTAGAAGCCTTGATAAATCAATCAATTTGTAAGATTCTTCTTTAGAGCATATTGGACTGATGCACTCTCTTGCATCTTAGTTCTGATCAAGAGGGGTAATGACCCCTAACTTTCCTTCAAAAGTAGACTCATAGATGACAATATGCTTTCCTTTCATTCTCTTAACTCTATTTGTGCACTTTTGTTTCTTCTGAGCTTTCTTTTCCTTCTCCTCTCCTTTGTCATCTTTCTATATACTTCTTGCATTTCCTTGTATATTCTTATTTATTCTTTTTGGACCACACTTTCATACTTCTATATTTGTAGTTTTTTACACTATAGGTAGATATATTGCATCTGAGACATATGATAATCTTCTTGTTACTATCATCATTCCTCCTCATTACACATGAACATCCACATATTGCCCTTGTGCCAGTATCCTTTATCCTTCTAACACCATTGAGTATACCCAAGACATGATTCTTCCTTTTACATCTAACAAAGTAATTTCCATTTCTAAAATTGGAGGCTCTATGCCAAAAATTTCTTTAATCAAAAAACTTACCATTTAAGTTTTGATGTTTAGTTCCTCTTCCCAACGCCTTCTTGTTCTTGTTCATCTTTCTAACCTTTCTCTTCTTCTGACCCTTGTTCTTCTTGTTACCCTTGTCTATCTTCTTTTACTTGTTCTCTTCATATTTAGCTTTGTTCTTCTTCTTTTCCTTATTATTTTGTCTTATAGCTTTAGGCTTGTCTTGACCAGAGTTGGAGTATTCTCCTTTCTCAATTATAACACCATTGTTCTCTCTTTCAATAAATGGCTCATGTTTAGATGGTCTGAACATGATTTTTTCCACATGGTTATTTGTAGTTACAATCTATTCCTTAAAAGACCTATACTATTTAACATCAATTGGCTCCACCTCTTATATAAGGAAAATGTGATCTTTTGCAATCCTTTTTCTTGTATGAACTCCATTTTCTTATCGCTAATAATTTTTCCTTCATTGTGATTCAATCTCACATATCTTGGAGTCTTCTTCCTTATCTCTGAAATCTGAACTTTTTCTTCTTCATCTTGTGCACATTCTGTCATACATGGACTTTTTTTATCTACTTCGTGATGTTGACTTTGATCAATACTATCCCTTTGATGTCCACATTCATCAATCCTTTCCAAATTCTCAAGAATTTCATTCACTTTAACATTTTTTCTTTCCACTAACTTCTTCAACCTTTTTTTATAGAGCTTATACGCTTTACTTAATTTGGTAGAATAACCAAGGAATACACCTTCATTACTCCTTGCATAAAACTTTCCTATGTCTTTATCTCCCTTAATGTAAGATCTAATACCAAAATTTTTGAAATTTTTAGCAGTATGCACATGACCACACCAAAGTTCATAGGGTGTCTTGCGATTTTCATGTTTTATCTATAATCAATTAAGACTATATACTGCAGTGCTCACAACTTCATTCCAAAACATCTACAAAAAGTATCTTTCAAGCATGATGGTCCTTAAAGTCTCTACAAAAGAAATATTCGTGTGCTCTTCTAGACCATTTTTTTTGGAGTCCTAGGAGCATATAAACCTCTCTTGATTCTACACATCTCACAATATGTGTTTAACTAATTTAATATAAACTCTCCATGTCTATCTGATCTCATATTATTCAACTTAACACCTATCTCATTCTCCAACATTCCCTTGAAATCCTTGAAGTTATCAAAAGATTCAAAGTTCTCCTAAAGGAAGCTAATCATCACTTAGTAGCATAAAATATGTGTCACCTTGCAAACTTCTTGTCTTGGTAGGGACACACAAATAGTATGAACAAGATCAAGTAAACCATCTAAATTTTCTTCCTTGGAGTCGAAAGTAGATCTTATTTTCTTTCCCAAAATACATTAATTGTATAAAAAATTAGTAGGATTTTGCATTCTAGTAAAATCTCTAATAGAAAAAGTAGAACTTATAGAAACAATACTGTCAAAGTTCACATGACATAATCTCTTATGACATAACTAGCTTTCATCCATTCTTGTAATCAAACAATTCTTCTAATCATTATTTAGAATAAATATATTATCTCTTTTTGTGGATCTAGTAGTAATCTCCTTTCCATAGTTATTCAATATCTTACGCATATTATCCTTGAAATACAGTCCATAGATTTTATCCATCATCTGACTAACACTAAGAATATTATTTCTCAAACCTTCTACATACATATTCATCATTAGTGCTATTTTTAGCATCTAAATGAATTGAACCTCTACCTCTAATCTTACCACTAGAGTTACCATGCCATTTCACTTTTCCACCATCATACTTCTCAAAGCTTATAAAATTACCCTTGTCACTAGTCATGTGATAAGACCATCCACTGTCAATTACCAACTTATCTTCTTTGCCAACTTGAGTGGCTATAGCTTTCTCTTCAACAATATCTTTAGTAGAACTATAAGCCACTACACTATCATTCATAGGGTCATCATCTTCTTTAACAAAAATGAATGTAATTTCCTCATCATCCATTTCAGCTTCATAAGATTTATCATCAGTAACACCATCAAAATAAAGAGAATAGTAACACTTTATTTCTCTAGGCTTAGGCTCATATTTATACTTAGGAATTCTATTAGGACATATAAATGCAAAATTTCCTACTTTAAAAGATGAAAAGAATTTAAAGGGCATCTTTCCTTTTTTACTTACTACTAGCAGGAGGTCTATAATGTACTCTTTTTGCAAACTTTTCTTCCAAATATTCAAGCTCTCTATCTTCCTCTTCCATTTTATTCACTTTATTTTCCAATCTTGTCATTATCCTTGTAGGTTTGTCAACTAGATCTCATTTATGCATGTCCTTAACAGTCACTATGCCCTTGAATGTTGTCTCAGTCTTGGGAAGTGCTCCACCTAATCCACTCAATTCAAATGTTGTAAGCTTTCAAAGTAGGTTTTCCCTAGTCACATTTTTCACTATCCTTATTTCTTCAATAGTTGCAACCTTGTTGTCATAGGTAGGAGGCAATATTCTTAGAACCTTTGCAACATTCCTATCTTCACCAAGTGTACCTCTAGCAAATCTAATATGACACAACATCTCATTAGTCTTTACCATGTACGATGAAATATTTTCATCTTTATGGCTTCATGTTTTCCCTTGAAGATCTTTAACATGGATATATTAACTCTTGTGTCTCATTCATAAAGTATTTCCAACTTCTCCCATATCCAATGGGTTTTCTCTAATTCCATGACATTGGTCATCTATACATCAGTCAATCCACTTAACAAACTTTCATTTTCCCTAATGTTCACCTTGGCCTCATTGATCTCATAAAGAGTTGTAGGGTTTCTAGGTGGGTTATATGAAATCTTTGTAATCTTCCAAAACTCTTCATCAATGCATGTAAGATGTACAATCATGTGTTTCTTCAATAATTCATAGTTGGTTCCATCAAATCTTGGATTGTCCCTCTTGAGCATTGTCATCTTTAGATCTGTATCAAATTTTTAGGCTTCCTTCAAGGGAAGAGGCTCTGAAACCAAATTTAGGAAATAGGAAGCAATAAACTGAGAGGGGGAGTGAATCAATTTCTCCTAAAACACTAAAACCTTCAAACTATTAAACCTTAAAAATTTAAACCATTAAACACATTAACCTTTATTAGTGATTTACAAAATGTAAAGCATGTATTTACACAAATCAGAAAAAATCAAGACAATATAGTACAAAGATTTTTATCATCAAAACCTAAACTAGGGTGAAAACCACAGTGGGGGTGATACCGACAATAAGACTTGTACCTTGTTAGAAGTATAGAATTATTACAATATGGGTAATGATCATGCATTCAATCACACTACCTTGATTTCCCTACTCAATTCACCTTGGGCTATAGCCCTAAGGAAGTCTTACTGACTTACTATCCAAATTCTTATACCAATCTGAGAATTCTTTAACTGTATGATAACATATGCTTATGCCTTGGTCAGTTCCACTTCACTATAGTCAAATCCTTTGCTTCAACTATCTCTCTCACATTCAGATGAGTATTCTAGCCTGAATTTGATCTGCTAAAGTGCTTCACTAGAAACCTCTGCCTTCTACAATCCTCTAAACACTGGTGGGCACAAACAATAACACAAATCAAACCCTAATTCACCAGATTTATCAAGAATGAGATCAACAAAACTTAATCCTTAAACATTTAACTCTTAGTGCCAAAATCAACCATAAAGATTATCATGCACTTTCCAAACATTACCTATATCCTTTAAAAACACTTCAAGATCATAATCATAGCCTTAAATTTTTTTACTGGTCACTCATAAATTGTTTTATCAACTATTCTTGACATGTTAGCTAAGAACATAAAAACATCTTCAATTTCATTAAAACATTTCACCTTGATCAATGTACGAAGCCAACTCATCATACACATAATATTAGATCGTCCTAAAGAATCATTAAACTCAAACAAACATTCAAATCCATCAGACTTATTAGATTTATGGTTATGTGTAGGATCATGGTATGCCAAAAAGTGGCGATGTGAAAAAGAAGTCCTGATTGGTAGACTGATAGAAATATAGCTATAACTTTCAAATGGTATATCATTTTTTAAATATGAAACTTGTGTCACATTCTATGCTTCGCCTACTTTAAGAAAAAACAAAAAAAGATCAATTTGATGAAGTTTAGACTAAGTTTAGGTGGTCAAACATGAGAGTTTTTATATTCTGGAAAAGTTGTAGAAGAAAAGTCATAATTAATTGACTTGGAAAATAATGTGGACATTAATCTACTAATTATATCTAGAATCTAGTAAAAAAATATTATTGTTTGATTGTGTTTAAGGTGGTCAGACATACACCTACTTCTTATCTTTTTCATCTTGATTGATAGACTGATTGAAAAATAACTATAACTTTCAAATGGTATAACATTTTTGAAATCAAAGACATGAGTCACATTATATGTTTTTCCTAATACAATTAAAAACTAAAACAACGTCAATTTGATGAATTTTAGACTAAGTTAAGGTGGTTAGACACAAGATTTTTTATATTGTGGAAACGTTTTAGTAGAAAAATCATAATTAATTATTTACTTGGAAAAAAATTACAAAAAAATATGTGTCAAATCTGAACATGAGTCTACTACTTATATCTAAAATCTTGTACAAAAAATCATCATTTGATTGTGTTTAAGATGGTCAGACATACACCTTCTTCTTATCTTTTTCTTGAAATTTTCATGCTACTCCATTCAGATTTCAAATTTCACCATATTGAATATTTTTTTTAAATAAGGGATAGTAGCTTAGAAACTAGATTCAATTTGCTACAGATTCTCTTGTTACATGTTTTTGATATAAGATTGATAACTTGTCCAAATTTTTACGTCAACTTTCCTAACCGTGATTTTCTGAATTTTCATTGCCACTTAAGGCCTAGTTTGGCATACCATGATCCTGCACATACCCTTATCAGCATCTCATGTGAAACCTCATTAATACTTTTGACCCCAACTGAAATACCTGTAGATACCTAGCAGACCATCAGAATCACAAATTCTTTAAATGGTAGACACATTTATATTTCCTTAATACACTCCTAGTTGTGCAACCAAAGATATCACCTTGAGTATGTGCACGAAATCATTCTCTGCAATATGGTTACACTAGAAAAAAGTAAAATAACCAATCTTCATCAGTGAAACCATAACTTCCTCAAATAATCATGTCATCATCTCAAACTTTTAATGAACCATTTAGAAAGCCTCTGTATCTTCCCATAAGGTGTGCAACTCCTCACCTTCAATAACATTCCTTTTCTATTCTTCTGAACATTCTATGTTACTAGAAAAATTGCACATCTAACATACAAACTGTATAAAATATATATCAAAAATATCCAATTTGCACACTAGTTATTCAACCAAAATAATAGACATATTGACATCAATGAAAATACATTCAAAAATTTCCAATATTTAGGCCTTTCCAATGGTTCAAACATGTGACTTGATACCACTAATACCGTCTCAGGTTTTGATGGGCATTTTGGGACCCGCCTTAGCTTAAGAATATGTAAAAATTTTAATTGTCCTTCGAAACTCGCTGGGTTTTTATATAGTTGTGTGAAATTTATAAAGTTTTGAAAGTATATTGAACTTAATTGTTGACCTGATAATGTCTAGCTTGGGTGTCAAGAAGAATTCTGAACCCGTTGAAATAAGACAACTTCAAATTTGCCTTGCTTTCCTTACGATGCTTTTGCTTCCAAAGATCATTTTAGAACTCCAATAATGTCGATAATCATCTTTATAGCTACAATTGTGATGCTCGATACCAATGAGACCTTCATGGTGACTTTGATTCCTTATGTTGCATTAGACCTAAAATATTTTACAAGTAGCTATGTGTCGAGGAAGCCACTATGTTGGAGTTTCCTTATTTGAATTCAAATGAGGATTCATTAGATAACTAGAGTATTTATCAAAAAAAAAACTCCCATTTTCTGTGTATGGATCATAAACCTATGAGAAGACTTGAGAAAATCAAAGATATTGGCAAATTTTCCACGGGTAAAAAATTGGGCAATATATGGCTCTGATTGGGGATAACTTTATCTTGCTAAAAGAGGAGAACTCCATAATATTTGGCTAAAACTAGTGCTTAATTAATTGGGAAGATGAGTCAAAAGGCATGGATATGGGGAACAAGGAAAAATAACAATGGACAAGCCAAAACTTCCTAAAACCTACATCACACAAAAAATTTATTTACAAATATATATATTTATATATGGGTAATCATATAGCCTAAAGACACTTCTCACCATATACTTCTTCGTTATAACCATCCATGCTTCCATATTTTTCTCTAGACAAATAGGCACCATCTCTCTAAAATAAATATGATTGTGCAACATTATTCAAATCAACATTCACTTGATCAATGCCAACAACACCAACGTTTTTGATAAAATCTTATTATTCTCCTCATTCACCAAACAGAAAATTTGTCTTCTTTGAATATCAAATTAACCTCTATATTTCTAACAGACGAAAAATCACAACTAGTTTTACTGTTAGTAGGGATTTTGGAATGTTTATTTGAAATGTTATTCATTTTTGAATGATCACTCTCTGTCTTCTTATAATAGTTGAAAGCATCTTTTTCCTATCCATCTGAACCTCTTCTTTTTGCATGATTGTGTCATCACATTTAGCACTATTATTTTCAAAAATAATCGCAAGAAAATTACCTGAATGAAAATCACAAAATTCAAAGTGAAGATTGTGTCTAATTTTTGAATCTTCATAATATTCAGTGGGAATATAAAATTTATTAATTCTTCTTGAACAATTTTTAAAACTTCCATTAATGAAGTTTTTTGGTTGTTCTATAATTAAAGTTGCAGTTGTAACATTCACCTCAGGTTCATTTTCATTCTCAGAAATGAAGCTTTCAAATTCTGGTTGTAACATAGATGCACTCATATTCATATCTTATTTATCATATAGCATGTTATCATAATATTTACCTTTATTATTATTGGTTGCTTGATATCCTTTCCTTGTCTATTCACTCATTTAAAAGAAAAAATTTTAGAATCCATAGGCACACCAATAATATTTCTTTTATTTTCTTCTTTATTGGTAGCCTCATCTAATGGTTTTCCATGATTTTTAATGACTGACACACAAGATATTGATAAAAATATTAATGGAGCACAAAAATCACCATCCTCTTCATCACTTGAGCTATCATAATTATCTTTATAAATAAAATGGTATACCTCTGTTGTTTCAGACTCAGTATTTAGTTTTCTTTCTCTATAATTTTGATAATAAAAAAAATGATCAAATTTTTTAAGATTCGAGTATTCAGTTGTGCAAAGGTTCAACCATTCTTGATTTACAATGATGGTCATTCATATGTTATTTTCTTAAAATTTATGCAATCTTATTTTGCGTGAAACCATCCCGACAATATCAAATCATCTTCAATTCTACTAGCTTCTTTCTCAGAGATTTAAAAATCACATACCTTTCTTTTCTTCAAATAGAATCTGACTTCTAATTGTAATGTTGCAACAAAGATAGACAATATATTTACTTTTCTAGGTTAGTTGCATTGTGGAATTATTTTCAATGACTGATTATACCAGTCAACAAAGTCCCTTATTTTTTTTTTTTATTCCGTTTGGATTTTGAATATTTGTGTAGAAGAGAACCCACATCAAAAATTGGTTTAAATCTTCCAATAAATTTATCTTTCAACACATTCCAATTGATTATACATTCATCCTCCAAATGGTGGAACCAAATTGCAAAAGCTCCAACAAGGGATTCAAGGAATAGAAGACCAAAGATATCTTCTTCTGAAACTCCAAGAATCCCACATGAAATATTAAACGCTCAAATGTGGCAATTAGGGTCTTGATTAATTTCTCTGGTAAATTTTAGAAATTGTCTTCTTCAACCAGTAGGAAAATATATGTAATGAGGCAAGGAAAAAGGGCCAAAATGAGCCGACCATGGCTGAGCTATAACCAAGACAATAATTTTGGACTGGACTTCTTTCAACCAAAAGATTTTATTTGTAGGTTCTGAAAAAAAAAGGTCACCAACCTCCTTCCATGGGGAGGTACATTTAAATTATTGTATGAATAAAGAACCAACACTTCATTTCCCAACAGAGTCACCAAAAATATATTAGTTAACAAATTAGTTGTTTTAAAAATAATCAAAGAAATAACTCTTTATGCCCAGAATAAAAGATTCATAAGAAACTAATAGTTGGATATGACAAGTATTAAGCACTAAGTAACGTACTGAGAGAGGGGTGAATCAATACAGTATCCAATTCAACAATTAAAACTAATTCTTGTCATTGGTTACAGATTGAACAGAAAATCAATATTCATTAACCATTATTGTTGAATACCATAAAAAAGGTAAATGAAACCATTGAATCGGAACCATAGACACATCTGAAACAATGATTATGGTATAGTGTAAACCCTTGTAAGAGGGAAAAACCACACTGGGGATAGTACCCAAAATTTTAACTATTATAGTATGCAAGGTGCCCTATGAAAGGCTCACAAAAAATCTTTCTAAGAGTTAAAAATCTTGTGAGACATGCCTAGTACACTATTAGATGTACAATAAGACCTTTCACTTTATAGCTCGTGTGAGGATTAAAATATACAATCTAGAGATTGACCTTGTGAAATGATTTAGAAACAAAGACCTGTAAGAGTCTACCTTCTTAAAGGATTTAGCTTGCTACAATTTCGAGAGAAAAACAAGTGATTCATCTATAATAACACCTCTTTCATGTAAGATCCTTTAGGTTCTGTAGTTTCTCAAACTTCTATTCAATCTGTGACTTAAACCTCTCCTTCAAATATTTTCACAATCTCCTGTACTGGTCTCCGATTGATCTTGGAATAGTTCTTCCTTCACATTACTATTTTTTATCTTTCTCCAAAATCTCTCCTTCTATCCATCTCACAGCTAATCTTTTGTATGATTTCTTACTATTTTTTCACTTAATCAACACCATTGGTTTTGCTTCTTAATAAACACCATTTATTTTAGACTCTCTTTTACCTCACTTTACACATTAGCTTTAACTTTTGGTAAAATTCTCCAAATCATCATTAATCTTACACAAAATCATCCATGCAATCGAACCAATATAATCTTGACAACTTAAATAACATTCTCAACAAACTTCACGTTGAGATATGTATCCATTCGTCATTTAGTGATCAAAGAAATTGTATTGCAAATTGTTTTGAATACTGATAAATATTTAAAATTTGAATAAGAATTTATCAATTTACGAATTAGTTGATCTTGTCATCTCTAAAATATTATAAGGTATCCGCTTGTGAAACCGCTCCTCATAATACTTCGATCGCTATATACATTCATCAGATTTTCATAATGTCGTTGTTGTATACCTTAGTCGAATAGGTGTTCCATTAGATTGTTCATTACGAGTCATAGTCGATTGTGAGGGTAGATTATTTAGTATGTTTGACCATTAGTGAAAATATTTGATCGGACATGTATCAATTTTTATCATCTTTTCCAATTAGGTTATCAATGGCAACAATCTCCTCCTTTGGCATTGATGGAAAAACATGTCAAATCCAAATGTGTACAAAATAGTGAAAAAGAAAAAAATCGTAACACATTGTTCAAAGTAACTCTCAACACGTTTTCACCAAAATATTTCCAATTCATTAACTCATAGGGTTCCACGTACCATATCATTTTATTCCTATGATATTCCTTGCATAGTAATCCAAAAGTAAATACCAACAAAACAAAAAATATGCATTATTTGTCATATTTTTTTTTTGCAACAGCTTCTCCTGCTTTTGTCATCAAATAAAAAGGTGCATTTAGTCAAATAACACTATAGTTTGGCAAATATATCTGTGTACAATTTCTTTTTTGTACTCAAATTATTATCCCAGATTTTTCTCAAAGGTCCAAGTGAAATAGTCTGACCAATAAGATTACCCAATAGATCTTGTAATGCCTCCAATGTAGTTGGCTCAGGTTTCCCAATCAAATACTTATCATGTTTAACACTCACTTACATGAGATAGGTAGTAGGGGCCCTGAAAAATAATTCAACTCAAGTAAAGTATACACCTTTTCTCATGCCCATTCCGAACTTGTTTCAACTTTCCTCCTAACTCTCTGAATTTAGCTATAAAGATTGTAGAATTTCTATAATTTGCATCATACTTCTCAATTTTATCATTTAATTCCTTCTGAACTCCTTCTTCCTTCTTATCTGTATCACTTGTGAACTCAGCTAGTTTTGACAATTTTTGTTAATATTTCACCAACAACTTTCAGATTACATCTTGTATGGTTAGATTTTTTTTTCCTATTTTATTTGTCTATTGAAATCTTATCCTTTACCTTCTCCATTATTTTCTTCTTATATCCATCTTCATCAATTGACATTTAAATTTTATCCAGTAATGATATATCCTATAGTATTTTCTTCTCTAACTTATCCATTGATCAATGAATTTTTCTGGTTCATCTATCTCATCATCAAGTACTAAAGTGTATAATATTTCCTTTTCTATCTTGAGTACTCTTTCCTTCTTATTTAGTCTTTCCTTGTTCTTCTCAACTTTTAATTTTATCTTGTCTGATAGTACCATCATCTCCTTAGGACCCAATAATTTGAAATTCATATTTTCTATATTCATCTCTGCAATGGCTTCCTCTTCCTCAGATACTTTGGGAATTTCTATACTCACTCTTCTCCTCTTCTTTTTTGTCTGACCAAGCTCCAAATTTATCCTACCCAGTCACTCTTCTGCTATGGCTATTTGAAAATTGCTACGAGTTACCAATTTCATAGATAAATTTTTGGTAGTGGGAGTAATTTTGACTCTAGGTGATCTCTTTGCCTCCCCATAAGGTATTTCCTCAATAACTACCTCAACCTTCTCTTTCTCCTATAATTTATTCTCTTCTTTCTTCTATATTTCCTCAACGTGTGTAGGAATGTCCTCAAGAATTTGCTGAATTATCTGTGGTGATTACAGAATTTCAATCTCATCTTAGTCTAATTTATCTTCTGCTTCCTCATCAGAATGCTTAGGTTCCTCACCTTCTTCTTATTCATCACCTTCCTCATAGGCATTTTCACATCTTTAAATGTAATTTTTCATAATTTTAATTTTCTCTTCATATAGACCATATGTTTCTCCTAACATAATCCTACTAACTTTGTTTTTGATAGTGAAATAATACTTATGTGAATAAACAAAAGAGTTAATCTCACTAACACCTAATCTAGTATTAAATTCCATTAGTGCTTTCTCACTTATTTCAATATCAATACTTAAGGTGGTCTTCCATCTCCCATTTATTACATCAAACAAACTTTCAGAAATGACCTCTAATTTCATTAGTGCTTCTATAGAAATTTTTCATGCTCTAAATGATTTCATTTTACATTCTTCTCTTCATTTCATCATTATACATAGCACATACTTTCTTGAAACTCCACTTAATCCTCCAAAATTTTCAATAACTTGTATAAATTCATCAATAAGAATGCCTTAGAGGTTATACAAGTTTTCTTTAGGTCTTTCACTTCCTTGACCAAATGGTTGTCCTCATTGTTATAGCTTTTTCTTGTAGAATCTCAATACTACACTTATGCTTGACTCTTATATTCCCAACTTTTGATTTAAACAAGTAAAAGTATAATTAACAAGGATTAAATCCTTCTACTCTTTGATCTCCACAAACTCAGGTGGGTGTATCTTGTACAAGTTCACTACTTCTAAGTAAATTTGACTATGGATCTAGGTTTTACACTATTTTGGTAATGATATTTATTACAACAATTGATAACAAATCCCGCAGATGCTAATCACTAATCTTATGCAAAATATCGCAAACCAAAGGATGTATTTAACAATAACAAATACACGTGTGATAAATATTTGCATCCTTCTTCTCTTTGAGTTATTAACTCAAAAAGGATGACCTAATGATCCAGTCTTTAAGGAATCAACATGATTACTTGTATTATTCATATACAAATGATAAACATCTATCTTCTTCAACAAAAACTTAAAAGGTTGCTTAGATTTTAGATTTAATGATAATAACTACTATTTCAATCTAGACCAGTGCCTAATCCAGGGCAAAAAGTCAAATAAAATACATTTTCACAGAAACTTCTTAATGCAAACACACTTAAAAATTAGATGAAATGCCTTACAAGTCATTTCTTCATTCCCATATCTATGTATCAAATTACTATGCACATATTTAACCCTCTAAAAATATCCTTAAGAATTACTCTTCCCTTGAAAGAAACTTAAGAACAATCTCACAGTTACCTTATAACCAGTGTATTTAAAATGCCTTATAGATTTAATACACAAGAATTCAAATAAAGAAACATGAAGACATCATAGACATGAAATAGGAATTCCCACTGTATTTTATTAAAGTATCTCTGTTTAATACATCCAGAATGATAAAAAACTTTAAAACTAGACAAAATTCTGAATTTTTTTTGTAGTTGTGAATTCACCATCCTTTACAATACTTTCCAACTTGCTATATATAGGTTTTCACTAGCCTTCTTGGAATCCAAAAAAAGGCAGGATGCAACAAGCTTCAGATGGCTACGAGAAAAGACAAAACATGACTCATAAGAGACAAACCAACAAGAAAAGTGATAACCACTTTGTTACAATATTTTTTCAAAGTACTTTGTCTTCTGACCACTTGATCTTTGCAATTGCTTCAAATTTATTCAGAGCTTTCCATATGGAGTTTGTTTCCTTGGTCTTCAGATATACATATCTTTTGCATCTTCTTGTTCACTTCAAAATTTTGGAGGAACTACCTTCTGTTAGATATAAAACATTATCCTTTTCTTCTTGAGTACCTGAATTAAACATGTCCTTCCATGAAGTGAACACCTCATCACCTTACCAAGGGAATTTGATGACTTCATCTTTATTGCTGCTCAATTCATCCCAGCTGGCCTTTATCTGTTTAATTTCCTTTTTCCAAAACCTAAAATATGATCTGGCTTCTTCGATGGTGTCTACATTTTGAACAAATAAAATTGTGCTCTCCAAGATGATGAATTTGTTAGTTCCAATTGACAATTAATCACCCATCTCATTCATCCACCATGCTTCCCTTTTCAATTTTCTATTCTTTCTGAACAAGCTAGGGAATATCTCAAAATGGGTCTTCAAATATTACTTTCTCAATGTCTCAACCTTTGTGTCAATAACACCTCTCCTTATGTATAAGTCAGTTAAATATTTAAGACATTTGTTAGTGGCAATCAGTACTATATCAACATTTTCTTCTCTTTTAGACAAGGACTAAAAAGACCTCAATTTTTCCTTTCTTACTTTCCACCCTTGCATAATTTGATCCTATTTACCTTTGTATTCTTCAAAGGAATTCAAAATAGTCATGTGATCTTTCCCATGTAGGTGAACAGAGACAGGATCCAGACTATCAAAAAAATGCATGATTGTGGCTCTTGTCTTATCCTCATATTTATTTTGTACAAGTGTTTGCGCACTTTGAAAGTTTACACTTTCTTCTTCCCAACTTTTCCTTACCCCTTCTAGTGTAGTCCTTTTTTCTAGTAGTTTTTCTTTTTCATATTTCAAATTTGCCTCTAAAATGTATCCAAATGGCATAGGGGAAGGAGGGAATTCAATAATTGGACTAGAAGAAGATGGCTGATTTGGTCCTTGTGTTATCATCCTTTGTGGAGATGTTTGAACTGATTATTGCCCTCTCAATTTATCAGTTATCGTATCCTTCTCCAATGATTTTATTTTTTCATCATTGTAGGCCTTGAGAACTATTTCCAACTTGATTCTCATGCTTTTATTTTCTTCCTCTTGCCTCTCTTCTACCTTCAAAAAATATTTTGTAGCCTCCAATGTTATGCCTGATGCTTCTACCCCTATAGTTTCTGCAACTCTTCTCACTAATAAGCTACCAGAATGCTCAACCTGAGTATCTTCAATATTCTTCTTGTTTTATCTCCTATTTAGTGAACACATCACCAATGCAACATGATCTTCACTAAATTTGACTCCTTTATGTGCTTGTTGAGATTATTCATTAGTAGCATGCATGGTTTTTGTCTCTTTTCTAACAGAAATTATAACATTATCTATATCCCATTCTAGAATGATAAGTACTCCTTCCTTTCTAACAAATTCTCTTCCCTCTTGAGGGGTGATATTTTCAAATTTGGACAACATTTCTTGTTTCACTTAATCCTCAATCTCATTCATGTCTCTGTTAGGCTGATTCTACTACCTTTTATGAAATTTTTCTTTGAATTCTCCACAAGAAATAAATAAATGCTCTGGTTGTCACATAGTTGTCATCTAATAGGAATTCATCAGTAGCCTATATTTTTAAGGGATCCATTTCCTTCCCAACAATTGTTATGTTAATATATGTATGTTTGAGAGCCTATGGAATCCCTTTTTGCATCTCCTGAGATGTTACAAAAATCTACCCCACATCTCCCATTTGGAACAATTACTCAGTAACTTCTTTTTCATCCATGTGTAAAGGGGATTGGGAAGGGGAGTAAAGATTTTATGGTTGTTTTCCTTCTTCTTCTGCCCTTTTCCTTTTGGGATATGACAATGATTGTGAATCTAATTTTATAGGTCTCTTTCCTCTTGAAGTAGAAGTTGTCTTTTCTCTTGGAAATACCATGGTGTATCCTTTCTTCTATTGCAAAACATAATTGCCTAGTGGAATACCTCTAGAAGGTATAGATTTGTTTGAAATTTCCTTAGCCCTCTATGGTTCTTCTCTTATGACTACCTCTTTCTTCTGGTTTAGAGCTTGCATGATATCTTCAAACATTCTCATCAATGATTCTATTTTATTTGCCCAAGGGTGGAATTCCTTTAAAGAATCATATCCTTTATCAAAGTGATGAAAAAAATACAAGGGGGTAAAACCACAATAATTTGTCACCCATTTACAAAGGGAAAGGTTAACAACACCAAAACTGTAAAACTTCAAGGGCATAAAATTCACATTTGTGTTGAGAATTTGAAGATGATGTAAACTGATGAAATGTGTGAAATAGGATGAATTATATGCCTATATAATTTTTAAAAAAAACTGAACCAAAATTAATATGTTTTTTGATTTTTTTAGGTCAATTTTTCATTTTCTAAAAAATATTATAAATCAGGGAGTTTACTTTCTGCCAAATCATTATAAGTAAAACATTTTTTTTTCCTCCAATTTCATAATATGTTTTAGATGACATGTATAGCTAGTGCAAAAAAAATAAAATTTTGAGGTATAATTTTCTCGTTATAAGTATTCAAAGTCGAACTTATTTGAAATCAACATTTTTTGTCTCCTGTCATTTTTCCCCTATATAAACTATACCAAAAACCAAATAATTTACATATTATTGAAGAGGAATCTTTTCTCTAGTGTTATCTGTGATTTTAATTTTTTTTGAATTAATTTAGAATTTTTTATATTATCCAAATCAACGACTTCTGAAAGCTTTAATAACCTACATCTATTTTTTAATGAATTTATTCAATGTTTTGTAGTCGAAACAATATAAAATTTATATGTCAAGAATCATAGTTCTAAGATCTAGAAAAGGGTACTTTTTTTTGACATTGTCTAGTTTGAGTAGAGAAAAAAATAGCAGAAGTGCAAACTTTTAGATTTTTTGTGTTTTTGGAGGTTTGGCTGCCAACATGGCATGCCACCTAGGAAGAATCAGCCCAGTCTGACTCGGCTAAGTCCTACTGGCCCTCGCATTGGCTCGCATGCAAGCCTACTTGGCCACGTAGGCGCCTATTCAATGCCAAGTTGATTCGACCAAGTTAGACTGGGCCGAGTCCCACTGGGCCAAGTTTAACTTTGCCAAGTTAATCAAGTTAGCTTAAAAGGTGACAAATTATTGTGTTTTTACCCAAGTTCTTCTTGTATACCAACCACTTTTCTTTCTTGATTTTTTGTTCTTGCAAACTAAACTCATTTCTGATGATGTCCTCACAAAAATTAAGTTGGTGACCCAACACCAAGCAACTTGTCCTTTTTTCTGAACATATCACTTATAAACCCCTCAGGATCAGCACATCTTATTATTAAAATTTTCACATGATAAGGATCAAAATATTTATTCAAATGCTTCCAACCTCATTTTGTAATAATGAATTGGTGTACACTAGTAATAGTAGGAGAGATGGTGCCCTTTCCTTTTCCTGTCAATGCTTCTTCTTGTAGCATGAAAATCTGCCTGATTATTTCTGCAATGCCCATTTTGAGAGGGACTTGATATGGAAGTATATTTGGGACACCTCTAAAACCATAGACTCTAAAAACTGTTGAAACAGGGTATAAAATGACATCACCCCAATTATGAACAATCTTAACAGTTTGAGCAAATTATTTTGGTCTCAATAGTCTCAACAAAGATGTAGGGATCCTAGGGTTATCTGAGAACAAAAAGGCTCTAAGCCTAGAAGAAAAACATCTATCAAAACTGATAAAACTATCATCTTTCCTATCCCATGACAAATTTGAACCCCATAAATGGATAGGCATCTCTTCATCATCCTTAACTTTCATCAGGTCCATCTCCTTTTCAAAGTAATAAACACACTTAAATAGGAACATATGCATTAACATCAAGAATATTAACAAATGGTTTAACTACCTTTTAATTCTTAATGCCTATTAAACCATGGTGAATCAAATCAACAACATATGAAGCAAAGTTCAAAATAATGGCCAGATGAGGATGGAGAATCTGTACCATCATGAACATGTATTGAAGAGGCATTTGTGTTCTTCATCATCCCCAAAAATTTGACTTAGGGCACTCTATACACCTCTAGCCTTTGGGGTGAAAAAATCCAATTCCAATGGTTCTGGTGTACTAGGTCCTACCACAACCAAATCCCCTATTTTATTTAAGAATTCTTTCAAGGGTCCACTTCTGAGATAATTCCTCTGGGTGTTATAGACCTTCTTGAATGGATCAAAATCAATTTTATCCATTTGAATATCAAGATCATTTAACTGGCAAACCTCTCTTATTTCTTCAGTTGTGATGATTATTAAAACTTGTCCATTTTTGTCTCTTACCACCCTAGCCACACTATGTTATGTCTCTACTATTTTGATTAATAGTCAATGTCCATGAAGGCTTTAGGGACTACCAATTTACCCACATCAAACTGTGATATGTTGTTGTTAGGTGCAAATGCGTTTCTCTGACTAAAAGCCACTTTACATAGCGCTAAACTAGGCATACTAATGGTCGCATCCCTAACCCATGTGCCCTTATCATATAAACCCTCCTTAATATTTTAAATGAGCATGTTTTGGAACCATTTCTTTGATTTTATTGGTATCATTGGTTGGTCTAAATAAATGCTGCAGGAGATCATCACAAACATTCCTCTCTCGGTAGTCTATTTTTCCATTAATTTCTCTTCTAAGTGTCATTTCTAACTTAGGGTTTCTAATTCAAATTTTTTTTAGCTTCGTACACAATTCCTTCTTCCTTTATAATACTAAAACCCTACTGGAAAACAAGTTCACAATGTTTAAGAGTGGAGTAATAGAGAAACTTACATGTTCTGCACAAGTAAAAAATAAGACAAAATCACCGCAACTTAGCTCTGGTTCGATCAATTAAGTAATTATGGCATTTGAAAACTTTAGTGAATGATCTTATACAAAATCCCATCACTTCTCAGCATTTAATTTTAGCTGAGATGACTACACATTCCACCTTTACTTTTGTCTAATTTGAACTTTTGTGGCCCAACGGTTCAGAAACCTAACTTTAACACTTTAAAACAGAATCATCAATCTCAGCAATATCCTCTCAAATGCTACGACCAACAGTAGTTAATGAAGACTTATTATCACTTTGGACATGTTTCCATCGGGCACAATTCCTTAATCACTAGATCTTGATCTCATTTCCCCTTAGGCTTTACGTCCACTGTTATATCCTTTTAGAATTGACAACTTTTTACATTCCTTTACCTCCGATAGGGTCCCGTCACTTATCCACATGTCGTGTGGGTGCAATGCCTTGGAAGCTAGATCACGATCACCTTTCTTTCAAGGCTTTGTACTTATCATGTGATTAGACAAAACTTGATTTGACATTAAATTTACCCTTCACTTAGTAACTACTAGTGTCACTAAATTAGCAGGACACGTGTCATCCAGATGTGATTCCTCAAAGAATAAATTGGATACATCTCATGGTTAAGGCTTCGCACTCACCCTCAGATTTACTTTAAATTCACCATAGAGTAATTAACCAACACTTTACTGACCGTAGGTATAATCTCCCTAATAAGACACGAGGCGCCCATGCATATTGCCTCAAAGACTAAACAACCTTCATCTATGCCTTAAGGGATAGTGCAAACCATATGATCAGATCTAACATTCCCATAGATTAAATTTATTTAGCTATTAATCCAGTCCCACTAACTTGCCACATGTCACCAGGGCGTGATGCCTTAAATAATAAATATCGTCATCTTCATGATCAAGGCTTTACACTGGCCATAGATATTTTGCAAACTTGTTCTCCTTTAAATACCCTTTGAAAATAGAGCCCATGATGTCACCATTTTCCAGATGTCATTTGGGCATGAACCCTCGATGAATAAAAATTAGCATCTTCGTCTGAAAGTGAATGTGCCTATTGTCGGATTTAATCAAACTTAAACTTCTTTTAGCGCATTTACTTTATGCAGACCCACACCCATTTGGGACACATGGTGAAAAGGCACATTGCCTTAAAGGTTAGATGAAATGCATCTTTCTTCTGAGGCTTTATGCTATCCATACAATCTTTGGCAACTTGACCACTTGTTACATCTTTTTAAATGGGCCCTTAGATCTTACAGCCGTCACGCATGAACAAGGCGCAAAGCCTTAAACATTATGATCACCGCATATTGATATAAAGGAACAATGCTGACTGTCAGATCAAGTAAAACTTGCATGAACTTTACAATAATATTTGACCATATGCTGGACTCGCTAATTACATGTGGAAGTTGGGCACGTTGCTTGGATAATTAAACAATCTCATCTTGCACTTTAAGGGATAGCGCTTGTGTTGGATTAAAAAAAAATTCATGACTGATGTATAAGGTAGCAAACCTTACAGGTAGCTTAGGACTTAGGAAAAATTAAAAAGAAACCCACCTGACTTAGGAAACATGAAACCTAACAGTTTAAGTGTTAAAGTGGCCCTGTTCAGACATAAAACTAAGACACATTGGTTAATATCACTTAAGTGAAGCAAAAAGTAACTTTAAAATAGAACAAGCTTTGAGGGTTTAATTTTTTTCATTGAAAATGATTTAACAAGACTTAGGGTTTTACCACCAAGGGTTGAAAAATATACATGTATGGTTTATGCAACTTACATAACTCCTCAAAACTCAATTTCCCTTTGAATGGAGAAATTTTTTCTATAATAACAAGCACATCTGATACTAACAGGGGTCAAGACATATAGAATTTGTCAACATAACCCAAACATTTTAATAGGACTCAGAAAAACTAAATATAGTCCCAACAGTGGTTCTATCTAAGGATGCTAGAAAGGTAGCTCATAGAAAGAATACTGATTCTCTTGGAAGAAGAACACAACCCCATTAACCAACTAAAAGAAAAAAAATACAATAGAAAGGAAACATACCAACAAACCTACAATCCTTCTACTGTACATATATACAAAGCTACTGTACATGGAAGAATGGATTTAATTAAAGAATATTTTCAGAAATTGTTCATGCACTAGAAATTCATGTTCCTTGTCATTCATACTCTGGAGAAAATATGAATCCTTTCCAAATATATTGTGAATAAAAAGGGACCTAACCACAAGGATTAAAACTTCTTATGCTTTCCCTTATCTTAAACCTTGGCATTCCATTGAAGAACCAAATCAATAGGCTGCAATTTTTTGTCATTTTCCCTTTTATCAAAAATATGTTTCATCTTTTGTTTTAATCTAATATTTTCATTTTGGCTATCTCTTCTCACTTCCTCCAAATCTACTAATTGAAGCATTATGTCTTACATAGGCTCAGAAACTTATTAACCCTCATCTTGGATGAACTTATAGACTTGAGGCAAATTGTATATAGGCATTCTATACTGAACACCATACACTAGTTAAAAAGGATACTTTCTTGTTGCCCTCTTCATAGTAATTTGGTCTACCCATAAGGAAAGCTTCAATTTTGCATGCCATGCCCTTTTATTAGTTTCTTGGGTCTTCTTTAGAATTTTCAGAATACTTTTGTTACTAGATTCTTCTTTCCCATTGGCTTGTGGATGGTAAGGAGATGAATATGTTATAACAATTCCCATGTTAGAAAAAAAATCAACAAATTCTTCTGATCTAACACACATTGCATTATCTATTACTATTTTAATAGGAACACCACACCTAGTAATGATATTATCCATCACAAAATCAACCATCACTGTACTTGTGGCCTTTTTAGTTGGAATTGCTTCAACCCACTTGGTAAAGTAATCAATAGAAAATAAAATCCAACTATGTCCCCCACTTGATTTTTTTGTAAATTCTCCAATGATGTCCATCCCCCCCATGGAAAAGGGTGCTTCTTCAACTATAGGATTTAGTAATAGAGCACTCGAAAATGTGAACTTAGTAGAGAACCTCTGACATGGTTCACATTTCCTGACAAAATAATGGCCCTATTGAAACAAATAGGGCCAATAGTAGCGATCCCTTAAGATTTTATGAGTTGTTGCTATGGTTGAGTATTGTCCTCCACATATCCCAAAATGCATTCTCTCAAAATCTTTTTAGATTGTCCTTTATCTAGACACAATAACAATATTCCATCCCTATTTTTTGAATACAGGTCACCCTTCAATAGTACATATCTTTGAGCTTGCAATCTTAGGATTCTCCTCTAGTTGTTACTCAAATCCTCTGGGCAACTAGAATTTTGAATAAAATTTACATTATTAGTATACTAGGGCTGCATTTCAATACTTGTAACTACTTCTCCACAAGTTTTGACATTGTTTACTTGAACTAGATCCAAATTTTCCTCTATCATTAATTTGAATAGTCCCAATCCCCTTACTAGCTTAGTAATGTGGATCTCTAAGTCAAACTCCTAAATCTTATTAATCCACTTGCATCTTTCTACCTGTCACTTCACTTTGGACCAAAATATCCTTTAGTACAGCATAGGGAACATATGCATTGACTTTAGCACATACTAGGTAAGGTCTAAATGCCTTGACAACTTTCACCAAAGCATACAATTTATTTTCCATTAATTGATAACTTACCTTAGCTATTTGTAATGATTTACTAAAGAAAGCAATAGGGTGCTCAAACCCTTCCTCATATTTCTGCAAAAAACATTATTGCAATAGTGTGAAAAGATGCAAATATAAATAGAGAAAATAGTTTTGCGTAATCAGGAGAAATTAGAATAGGGGATTCTTGAATTACTTGTTTGATTTTCTCTAATGTTTTTTGTGCCTCTTCATCCCACTGAAACTTTACTTCTTTCTTCAATAGTTTTACTATTGGTTTAACTAACTCTACAAAATTGGCAATAAATATCCTAAAAAAAATGATCTATCTTAGGAATGACTGCACACCTTTACATTTTTTAGGAGAACGGACCTTTTGAATGGCTTCAACTCTTTATGGATCTATCCTTACCCCTTATTTTAATACTATGCACCCCAAGATTTATCCTTTTGTAACAAAAAATGACATTTTCTTTGGTTCAGTGATATCCCATATTCCAATGCTTTGATTAAAACCTTTTCTGAATGTTTATAATGATCTTAAGCTCTTTTTTAGAAATAAGTTAAATCATCTTGATAACTACCATGAGAATATTTATAAGATCCTTAAAAGCCGCATTCATTACCCTCTGAAATGTTGCACAAACATTCTTTAAACCAAAAGGCATATGTGCATATACATAAGTTCCCCAAGGGGTAGTAAAGGTTGTCTTAAATTGTTCAGATTCCTTTACTAACACCTGATTATACCCAGATAACCCATCCATCATAGACAATAAGTCACATCCAGTCACCTTATGTAGCATAGCTTCCATATTAGGTAATCCAAAATTTTCCTTTAATGAAGCTACATTCAGGTTCCTAAAATCAACACACAATCTTATGTCCCCATTAGTTTTTCATATTGGAACCAAATTTGAAACCCATGAAGAATGTCTTATATGCTCAAGTAAGCCTACATCTCTCAATTTCACAAGCTCCATTTGCATTTTGGTGGCCAATAATGGATTGATAGGCCTTTTTTTATGTCTGAATGGTTTTGCATCTTCTTTCAATGGGATGTCATGTTGGAACAAGTCCTCCCTATAAGATTTGAGATCTTCATAGGACTAGGCAAAGACATGCTTATATTTTTTAAGCAATTTTACCAAATTTATCCTCACATTTCTATCCAACGTTTTTCCAATATAGACCAATTAAGGGGATGTCTTTAATCCTAAATTTATTTCTTCCAATCCTTCTAACATGCCATTGGACTTTTGTGACATGTAATTATCATTAATGTTGAACATGCCTTCCAGTTCCAGTAGTCCCTTACCAATATGGTTAGATGCTAACTAAATAATTTCATTCTAAAAAATACATTCCTTACCATCTAAAATTACAATCAAAGAGTCACAATCAATTTGTTGGCCATCATAATGATCTAGGCATTGAATAAATCTGAGGACATCATCATCATCCTCAAAAAATTTCCAATTATGGATATTATCAGGTACTGCAGGCCTATTCTTAACTTCCACTAGAGATACACCAGCAAGGGTGATGTCATCATTTTTTAAAGAAACATTTGCAAGGAAGTGTGACATGATATTGTTTGATCTTTCTACCCATAGAATATTGAAATCATCAAATAGCTGTGTTCTATCCTAGATATCATATCTATACAATTTCAACCAGTCATCCTTAGCAACATATTTTGATGTAATTTGTGGTATAATTAGTTTGTAATCCTCATGAACTTGCAAACATTTAATACCATGCTTGATGGTAATATCTATTCCCAATATCAATGCTTCATATTCAAGTGTATTATTGGTGCAATGAAAAGCCAATAAGAGGGAGTACTTAAAATTAATACCCAATGGTGATATAAACAAAACACCCATTCCCGATCCTTCCTTAGAACACCCTCCATAAAAATAAAAAAACTACCATAATCCAGCTTGTTGTAACAACAAATCTTAAATTATTGGGCCAGTGTGTCTCAGTTGTGGCTTGATTTCTTTAACAGTAATGTTGTCCATGTCAACATCTACACAATAGTTCAACTTATTAGGTACGATCATCTCAATCATGACAGAATAATGAGGCTCCATGTACAACTTAACCTCAGTTTCATTTCTAGGTATTATTGCATAGGTCCAATCCAATTGCAATTTTCCACCAACTTATGTTGCCCAGTGTCTATATAATAGTATACCATAATGAGGTTTTTTATCAACAAAAACTATATCCATTTTATAAGTGGCTTCAAGAAATGCAGCAATTTTTACTTCAATATCTTTCAATGTCCCTACCATAAGAAACTCTCTATTATCCACTACATAGAATCTCCCAACAGAAGTGTTGATTCAAAGACCTATCTCTTTCATAACATTGTATGGCAACACAGTAGCAGCAGCACCAGAATCTATTATACAATTTTTTACCAATAAATTATTTATCATCAAACTAACATAAAATGGATCAACCAATAGTGGCTCTCACTTTTTTTCTTTCTAATTCATAGTTGGAATGTCTCTTTTATCATTTAAGGTCAAGGGTATTTCTTCCTTGTTTGGCACCAGGACATATTCCATCCCTTTCAATAATGCAAGTGCAGCTTCTTTGTTCTCCTTTATCTTCAACATCTCCATCAGTATAAGTAAATGTTTCTTGTCAAACATAGGCAACTCAGAAGACAAATCATTTATTTTCTTACTCTTCTTGACCTTATCAGTAACTATTTGTATATCTATTTTTAGTTTCTCCTCCTTTTGGGAAGAACATGATTTTGCTTGTTTTACAATTTTGTTTTCATTACTATCCTTGATGGGAGATTCTACAGCAACTAGTGGGGAATTTTCTTTAATAAATAAAAAAGGAAGTTTTCCTTGACCAGGCTCCATCCTTCTGTTTGTCAAATTATATGCATCCCTAGACTGATTTATTATTTTTACTGTTAAGGATCTCTTTTCCTCATCAGTTAACAATCTAAAATGGGGTTTCTCCTTATCATCACCTACTACATTTATACTTTTTTTTTATATAGTACCACCATTATCCTTTGAATCAGAAACAACTTGTGGATGGTACTCTAGATAACATCTTCCCCTATTATTTACATCTTCAAAGGGTTCATTGTCTTCTGAATACCATGGATAAGGTCTTCTCACAGTAAACATATTAACAGTAGGGCCTTCTGTTGACAGGGTTTTGTTGACTGGGTCCGCCAACAGTCATAAGTTGTCACCAAATTCCGGAGTCCGGAGAAATCGGCCAACTCCGCCTGTAAAGGTTGTCCAGGGGAAATAAATCCTCCGGGCCTTCAAGCACCTGGGTGTCGGGTCATGACGGTGCGGGGCTCGGTTGGGAGAGGTGACTGTTTTTGAGGGGGATAGCTGGTTACTTCAACTCATTCCTCCTAGCGATTCCATTTAGTGAGGGTTTTCCTAGAGTATTCCACACTTTGCAAATAAAACGAAAAAGATCTTGCAAGGTTAGAAACATTTATCTAACTATAGTCATGCTGAAAAGTCCGAAACATCAACAATACTCTGAAAGACTATACTAAATACTGAAGAAATACACAACCATTAGTTAGTATTTTATCAGTAGCGGGAATAAAGAGGTCGTTAATCTACTTTAACCATTCAGAGCAAAGGACATGCAGAACATTAAAACATGAAATACCATTAACTCAGAAGCAGAGATGATAACAACAGCATTGTCATGAATCATTCCTTCTTCATTAATGTTCAATCCAGCGAGCACTGGTGTGTGATACAATAGTGGCTCCAAGGGAGCATTTAACTACTAAGAATAGAACAAAAGAGCATTGAGCTCTGCAACTCAACAAGCTAGAAATTACTTTGTTATTTCTCATGGATGAAAAAATCATCAATTTCGCCGACCCTTGGAAATGGGTCGATTCGCCTATTTATACAACTCTTTAACCCTAACCCTAACTCACTACATTTGAATAAAATATAATATAATGGGGGCTGGTACTACCTGCGCCACCCTACAAAAGACTTGGAGACAGAATAGGTCTGCCAGATCAGAGGAAGAAGATAAGAAGATACATCGGAATAATCAGCCTCGGGGAGAGAGCCGGAGAGAGGAAAGAAGAAAGTAGGTCCTTCTGGAATCAGGGCTACATGCCTCATAAATGGAAAATGCGGTGCCCTGTCTCCAATGTGCCAGGTGTACCTTTGAACGGTGCCTCGAGAATACCATTGTCAAAAACAAACTGTCGAGCCAATGCCTCTTAATGTGTACAACTACCTTCTGACAGTCTTAATTAACCGCCTCTGAAAGTGACCGGTCGGCCTCAGGGACCAGGACGCAGATCACTTTAAAGAATACAAAATTGTGGATCCGGGACTCTGGGATCCGGGAACTTACGTCCCCAAAAGAATAAAGAATACTGAATGCTCAAACTTCCCCGGTTCCCGGGGAATTCTCAAGGCTGTTTATTATCACCAAAGGCCTAAAGGAGGCGTAAAATACCGTCTTCATCAACCTTCTTCAAACTGGCCTTTCTGAATCTGGCCATCTCAACTTGTTCCCCTAGTTCTGGAACATCACTTTTAAACTCATCTGCCATCTTCACGGCGTCGTGGCCTCTAAGCACCACTTTGGTCAACTTAATCATTTTAGCCCCATCAATTCCTTCCGGAGATTGATACCGGGAACCCACCATTTCATCAAAACCTCCCAAAATCGACTCCTCAGGAGTATAAGTATCTGCGCTGAAGGGATCCACCCCAGAAGCCTTTATTACGAAAGATTTACATGAATTAAAAGAATATTTTACTTTATTTACCTTCTCTTGTAAGGATTCTACCAGTTGCTTGGTTACCTCCAATGTGAGGTCCAGTCTGGAGTGCTGAGTCCTTACGAAATCAAATGGTTCCTCACCCAGAATCCCAGATTCAGAAACTAGATCTTCTTCCAGAGTGAGGAGCTCTTCGAGCTCTGCTTTCCACGCCTGGTAATTTTCAGCATCACTCTCCCACTGTTCAATTAGTTCTTCTACCTGGTGAACAACCTGCCGGGCCGTGTATAGATCCGAGAGAGTGGATACTAGGAAACACTGGATGTTTCCTATCTGCAGATTGGCCCATTCATCAACTGCTTGGGCTTTCTTCTTCATTACTCACAGGGAGTCTATGTCGCTCTGCGGTAATTCTTCTGAGGTGGAGGCCTGGGGAGGGACAGCGCTGATGGGTCTGGCCAGCTCATAAAACAACCCAAGAAGGTTGGAATTCTTCTCCTTTTCTGTTTTGAGCCTATGGGCCTCTTTCTCGTATCGGGCCTCCACTGCCCTTGCTGCTTCTTTCAGCAGGTCCACTTCGCCCTGCTTTCCTCTTTTACCCAGGTGTACCTCTGCGATATTATAGTCTGCGGGGTCTGCATTCACTTCATCAGCATCTGGGGGAGGCGTTTCTACTACCGCAACTATTTCTCCACCCGGCCCAGTTTGGAGGGTATGAATTGTCCGGGCCTTCTTTGTCTTCGGCGGGGCCTAAGCCAAGGCCATCATTTCGGCCAGAGAGATAGGGGCTTTTGGAGTGGATGGGGCTTTTCTTTTCTTTCTTTC
>MU224596.1:2281557-2291803 GCA_018584345.1 Thuja plicata | reverse complement strand
GAAAACTGCCTATTTAAAACCAGCCATGAGCCGAGTTTCAAACTGGTGGTTTTCTGCCTCGAAGCCAACTTTGAAGCGAAAAAAAACTAACAGCAAGGGTGACTCGACCAGCTCGTCGAGCCACCTGGAAGGATATACAGAGGACGGAAGGATATATACACAAGAAGGGGGAATATATACAAGGGTTACACATAGAAATATATACATATATACATGAATATACATTAATGTACACGCGGGTGACTCCCGTGACAAAAACCAGATGAAGCCGAAACCCAAAATATATAATTATTTACATCATATACACGATATCTACAAACTAATTACAGACCATTTACAGGTACTTACAGATATTTACAATTTATTTACATCTACATAGACCAGCTATTTATAAACCATTTACAACTTATCCACAATTATTAACAACTATTTGCATCTGCATAGAAGGTGGACAACCTTCCGACAGAGCCAACCCACCAACGGGCGGCGAACCAGAGGCAAGAAAAGAACAGACAATAGAAATGAAACAACAACAAATGAAACCAAAAATAGGTGAAAACAACACCAAAAGAAAACGAACGGAAGACAGAGAGAAGGGAAGCGAAAGCACCAACCTGAAAATGTAGAAGGCGGAGGAAGGGATTACCGAGTGAACTCTGTAACACTTGAATCGTTAGTTCACCAAGATCACTACCACGGAGCACTCGCGTACGTTAGAGGACACAGAAGGGATTCAATCTTTGATTACTGCAAATTATCTGCAAACTCTATTAATCACTTTGAAAATTCTATATTTCTCTCTAAGTGCTCAAAGGTTTTAATCGCGGTAAATGTGAAAATGACAGGTAAGCTCTATTTATACCCACGGTAAAAGCCATCCCCCTCCTTCCGAACTTTTAGGTTAGACGAAAACTTCCAGACTCCGGACCTAAGGATTCCTCATGATGATGTTCCTAAGACTTAGGAACATCGTCGCGAGCAATCCCGAAGTCCGGAATCAAACTTCCCAATGAAAGACCAGCTCTGGGATCCGGGATCCTGGAGGGGAAGAACAAACCAAGAAAACAACACACTCCGGGGAAGAAAACCCCGGAGAAGAAAGAGCAAAGCAAAGAGAAAAAAAAAGGGGGACCCAACATTTTGCACACAAAATGTAGGGACGGTGATGCAGGGCATAACAAATGGCGACTATCTGGGACAAATGCCTTAGCGCATTTGAGAACCATAGAATCTCTGGTTAGCACAACTGGAACAAATTATCCTCCCGAAGCATTTGACATGTAGAGGACCGCATATCCAAGAGAACCTGACCATACAGGAGTCAGTCCGTAGCTTTTCATCAGTGGTGTCGTGTGTGCTTTGGAAGGAAATCAAGCCGATGACCTCTGGGAGAAAATAGAGAAATGACACTAATTACATCGAACCAGTCATCAATTTAATTGCCTCCCCCCCGGAGTCCAGAATTTCATCCTGCTTATCCCCATTATTTTGTTTATTTATTTTTAGGTAGGGAAGGCGGTACTTCTTTCACCATTGAGCCCAAGCTTAGCTAAAATTCAAATGGCGGTACTTCTTTCACCTATCCACCTATATTTAGATATTTGGAGAGGATAAAACTCCGGACCCAAAATGAATTCCTTTGGATTTTCTGACGTGGATCAACCAATCAGTACAGCTGATCTACCCTCGATGTGTCCGATTACTTGTTCCTTATGTTGTTATTGTTCACTGATTGCCAAACTCCCGGAGACAACACCCAATGGAGTTTGCTCAAAAATGTGTCGTAACTTGCAAATAATCCCAGAGACCGGGTCGATTCCACCGTGATAAAGACAGATTCTAGAGTTCACCATGCCAAAGGCATTGTACCAGAAGCCAAAGTTATGCGGAGCATTCCCGTTCTACAAGATGACACAAAGCACCGGGGCCAAAAGAAGACCAAAAGCGAGAATGAAGACAACGAAAAGAAAAAAAGGAAGACTACCCCGGAAGGCAGCCAACAAAACTAGTTACAAGGGGGAAACTTACATAAAATACAATTTTGGACAAAATTACCCTTACTCAAAATAATGTTTGAGAAACTGCCCATTAACAGGCAATGCGACAGGTTCTCCAGTCAAGGTATTAAGGCGATAAGTATTTGCCCCACAGATTTCTGAAATCAAGTATGGTCCGAGCCAGAGCCGTTGGAACTTGGTGTGCTTTCCTTTCTTCTCCCGGGCCTTATCCCACAACAGGACCAGATCCGAGATCTGAAAAGCCTTGTATTGGGCTCTTCTGTCAAACCATCATTTTACTACTACTTGGTGACGCGCGAAATGTTTAAGGGTTGTGTCTCATTGTTCCTCCATCCTTACTAGGTTTAAGAGTCGAACCTCCACAATGTTGTCCCTGTTGTTGAATTCCTGCATAAATTATAAAACTGGGATCTATAAGTTGACTGGGAATATAGGGTTCTGACCATAAACCAAGTGGAATGGGGATGTCCCCAAGGCAGCCTTAATGCGAATACGATCCGCCCAGAGGGCGTATCTCAATTTTTGGTGCCAATCCTGGGGATTTTGCTCCAATAGATGTTTGATCACCTCAAGTAGATTCTTGTTCGTTGATTCAGCAACGCCATTTCTCTGAGGGTAATAGTTGCTGGAGAACTTCAGTGTGATCTTTTGGTTGTAGGTCCATTCGAGAAATTGTGCAGAAGAGAACGCTGGACCATTGTCACATACCAAAGCAAAGGGCATTCCAAACCTCGTGACGATGTTCTCTTCCAAGAACTTGATAACCATGTCCGCTGTATTGTTTTTGCAAGGTATAGCCTCAGACCACTGGGTGCAATAATCAGTAGCAGTCAAGATGTATCGGTGGTTGGCAGACGAGTTGGGGTTGATCTCCCCGATGAAGTCAAATGCCCATTGGGCAAAGGGTCTAGCCTCATAGACTAGCTGCAGAGGCATGGCTGGGTTACGCTCACGATGCGCTGCGGTCTGGCAAGTATGGCATTTCCTGACATGAGCATAAACATCTCTGAAGATACAGGGCCAATAGTATCTGGCCCGGAGGATCTGATGGGTAGTGGCATCGGTTGAGCCATGCCCGGTTCAAAACTGTCCATGAAATTCATCAATTATTTTCACAGCTTGGTCCCGATCGATGCACCGGAGGTACACTCCCTCATAGTTCTGACGGTAAAGCGTGAAGTTTTTCATCATGAAATTTGCGCTTTTCATCCGCAGGGCACGGTGTTTGTGGGGAGGTAATCCCTCCGGGCATTTGTTATTTAACAGCAAATACACCAGATCAGTATACCACAGATCCTGGGTAATGGACTCCACTGTGTAAGTATGACATTCTATGTGGGGAGTCTCTTCTGCTATTGTTTGGCTTAGTCCCTGGCCTCAAACTATTTTCATGGGCTAGATCTCTAAATTGTATTCTTGAAGGATGGCCATCCATTTCTCCCGTCTCTCGCCCAATTCACTCTGCATCAGCAGAGATTTGACGGCCTGGTCCGGGATGATAGCATGCACTTTGCTTCGGAGAATATAATGCCAAAATTTCTTCATGGCGTGAACGAGAGAAAAGGCCTTCTTTTCCAGTGATGAATACCAGACTTCAGCATTCTTAAAGGGGGAACTCATGAAAGCAATTGGTCGTTCCTCCCTGTTAACCTTCTGAGTTAACACTGCCGCGGCAGAATGTGGCGAAGAAAATGAATAGATGTAAAACGGAAGGGAATAGTCTAGACTAGCCAAGACAGGTGCCTTCGTTATGGTCTGTTTTATCTGGTTGAACGCCTGCTTCGCTTCAGAGCTCCACTCAATTTTGGTATCCCTTTTCATCATTTCGTTGAGTGGCTTGACGATCTCTGTGAATCCTGTGATGAATCGGCGTATGAAGTTGATTTTTCCAAAGAGGGATCGCATTTCTTTGTTGCTACCAGGCATCTGCAAATTCAGCAATGCTTTGACTCTGTCAGAGTCGATGGATATACCCTTCTCAGAGACAATATGCCCTAGCAATTTCCCTTCGGTGACCCTGAATATGCATTTCTTGGGGTTGAGGGATATTTTGTACCGGCGACATCTCTCGCAGATCTAAGTGAGGTGGGCGGCATGATCACGTCTATCCCAGGAGAAGATGGTCAAATCATCCATGTAGATGATTATGCATTGATTTACAAGGCCTTCAAATGCAATGTCCATGGCCTTTTGAAAGGTAGCCCCGGCGTTGATCAATCCGAAGGGCATTCTTCTATAAGAAAACGTTCCCCACTTGGTGGTAAACACTGTTTTCTCTCTGTCCTCATATTTAACTATAACCTGGTTGTATCCCAAATATCCATCCAAGAAAGACATCATCTGGGATCCATTTACTATCTGCAACACCTCATCCAACGAGGGGAGAGGGTGATTATCTTTTTTAGACGCCTTATTCAGATTTTGGAAATCCATGCAAAGGCGGATCTCACCGTTTTTCTTCCTAACTGGGACCAGGTTGGCAACCCATGTAGTATGCCAGATCAGGAAAATGATCCGAGCTAACAATAGTTTTTCTACCTCCTGATGAATTAGAGGCTCTATCAGTGGGTTAACCGGTCTTTTCTTTTGCCGAAAGGGCTTAGCATCTGGTTTCAGGGGAATGGTATGAGTCATGATGGAGGTTTCATAATTTTTCAAATCTTCATACCCCCAGGCAATCACATCAATGTATTCTCGGAGAACTGCGAGAATCTTCTCCTTTTCCTCAGGGGAGCAGGAGGTGCCTGTGTGGATGATTTTCTCTTCACTGGGCTGGCCGATGTTGACTTTTTTGAATTTTCCTCCCTGAGGGGAGGATGAAACCTTCTCACGGGCCTGAGGGTCCGAGTAAAATATTCTCTCTAACGCAACCATCCCCTTAGGGATAGTGTTGGTGGGCAAGTCCATGATCCCGTCGTCTTCACCACCCTGTCCAGTGTCATCGTGGTCTCGTTCCTCCACTATCTGATCCTCGAAAACACCAATATTGGCCATGAAGGCTAGGATATGTTGATCGTCCTTGAAAACCTGAAAGTGGGTAACATTGTCTGGAATGGAGGGGGTGGGGACCATCTCAACTGAAAATCTCCGGAGTCATGAGCCAGCCATTGGCTCAAGTGTGCTGACAGAAATAGCTAGGGCATCCGGGACATAGTTTCGTCGTCGGGGAATAAGCTCAATGCCAAAGGCATCGAAATATTCAATAAGGCTCCAAGCCTTGTTGTGGTACACGGCCAGTCTTTTGTCATGACATGTGTATTGACTCCGAATTTGCTTAACAACTAACTCTAAATCACCCAAAGCCCGGAGGCGGGTGATACCTTTCCTTAGTGCGAATAGGAGTCCAAGGACCAGGGCCTCGTACTCTGTGACGTTGTTTTTGCAGTTAAACTGCAACCTGTAGAAAGCAAGGAAGGATTTCCCTCGCGGGTTGATTAATTCTACCCCTGCCTCACAGCCTTGTTTGGATTGGGACCCGTCAAATTTAAGGGTCCACAAGTCATTGTTTGTAATCTGGGGCTGGGGAGGGGGAGTTTTCTTTGATCATTGCTGGGAGACTTGGGGATTTTCTCCTGGACTACCGGTGTAAAATTGGAATTTATCCCCGGAGGTGTTTCAGTTTGTGATCCCTGGGCAGGCGGCAACAAAGGGGTGCATCCCGTAGAAGTACTGGGTCCCAGGGAATCAGTTGCATGTTCACTCCAGAGGATATCAAGTTGCCGGGTAGTGATAGACTGACATGGCTCACACTCGTACTCTGAATGTTTTTGGTAATGCAATCGACACCAAGTGCCAGATAGGAGTGTGGCAGGGGTCACTGTGGGGCCTTGAGAGTTGACTTCAACTCTCAGCTTTTCTTCCAAGTCCTGTGCTCTTTGCAGCACTATGGGATCTTCTCCGGGGATGAAATCAAATGTTAAAATTTCAAGAGGTCTGTACACCCCCAGAGAAGATTCAGAGAAAAGGACTTCATTGACCCTCCCTACTTCGGTAAGGGCTTATTTCATCCGGGGTTCACTTTCAACCCGGATTTGATTGGATTCTTCTTCCCAAGGAAGCCACAAGTGGGTGAAGTCGGTTGAAAAGTATCCATTTAAGGACTTAGACCAATTCTGACTTAGTAACATCCCGTAAGTCTCCGGGATGTCCACCACTTGGATGTCGATAATGCTAGCTATCCTGGGGTCTTGGATAAGATGTATCCAGATGTTTTTTAGTTCCCCCACCATTTTCACAGCAATCTTGTCCAGCTGGATCACTGCGCCATTAGACAGGGTGGGGTGGAGTCCGAGCTTCTGGCAAATGGATAAGGGCATGATGTTACCCGAAGTTCCTGAGTCTACTAGGCAGTTGTGTATATTTTTTCCATAAATGTTCAGGCCTAGCAGGAAGGGAGGATCCTCATTATTTTCCCGGAAGATAGCTACGTTAGCATCTTCGAATGAGACCATCTTGGGTGGGCGGCTAACTATCTCTAGGTTCCCTAAGAGCTTCAGAAGGGACTTCTTCTACTTGGGACAATTTAGCAAAACCTCCATCAAGGTCATGGAGGTTGTGGTCTGCTCTAGCGCCTTTGTAATATCAAATCTTCCTCCCGGGAACTGGTGATTTTCTTCTGCGAGATCGTTTGCTTGGTTAGAGCTAGGACCTTTTGGAGGGATAGGTCGATCAACTGCATTACTCCAGGGAGGAGGAGTATCTTTGGTAGGAGGTACAAGTGTGTAAGTGGGTCCTTTACCTGCCTGGCTCCGCGTGTTGTATGGAGCCTATGGGTTGGTAAAGGCGTTGGCCTCAAAGGGCGGAATGGATTCATCAAAGAATCCCTGCAATTCGGACTCTTCTTCATCTTCTCCAGGAGTTCCAAAGAAGATGGTATCACAGGTGAAAGCACTGTGGGTTTGCTCTTGGACAGGGGGCTCTGGAGGAGCGGTATCGTGGGATTGCTGCCTGTCCAGCTGGGAGATCATTATGACTTTCTCCAAAGTGGCACAATTCACTTTATTGTGTGAACCTGTATCATGCAGCCAACACCAATTGGTCATGGGCTAGAAGTCTGCGACTGGCGTAAAGTAGGATGGTCCAGCACCATTTTGGCTGGTGTTTTGATTCGGAGACGGGCCTTCGGTGTTAGCATTGTTATTCCATTGTTGTTGGTTGGGCTTTGGCCCATTGTTGAAGTTTCTTCCCCCGGCATTGCTGTTTTGTTGGCCGGAGAAGATATTTCCCCGCTGGAAATTTAAGTTTTGGGGCGCGTAAGACCCGACCTTCAGCTGACCCATGTCCATGGTCAAGGTGGACAGCATTCGCCAGAGGGACTCAACCTTAGCAGTCAATTGAGTGTTAGCGTCACAATGGGACGGCTGTGGCTGCTGTTGGTTTCCAGGGAAAGTAGCAGGATTAACCGAAGTCGCGGGCGGCAATCCTCCAGCTATGGATGACTGAAAGAAGGGCACTCCGGTCGGTTGTGTCTGAGTTTGTTGTGTCTGCTGTGGTTGATTCCAAGGGAAAACTTCCAGACCCGGTGTCATTTGGGTC
The DNA here is from genome assembly GCA_018584345.1 of Thuja plicata. Lineage (NCBI taxonomy): Eukaryota > Viridiplantae > Streptophyta > Pinopsida > Cupressales > Cupressaceae > Thuja > Thuja plicata. The sequence goes on along the minus strand of MU224596.1, from coordinate 2,284,250 downwards.
TGGGAAGGGTAGACATATCACGCTTGTTGGTCTACCAAAGGTGGCGGGGGATTCACCGCCATTGAAGGGGAACCTATTGCCAGATTGGGATTGTAACCCCCGGCATAAGCAGTTCTGCCAGGGACCATGTTGAAAGGTGTGTTCTGTCCAATCCAGCCTGGGGATTTATTAAGACCGCGGGATAACTCTAAGGCCAGGTTATAGAATTTTGCCAAAGTATCCCGGTCGCCCGGGGCGGTTGTTCTCCAGAGGAGAGTGGCAACGAAAGGGTCCATCGCATTGAGGTATGTCTGTATGGTAACATCTGGCGATGGGACAAAAGGGCATGTGCACCTCTTCAGGGCGCGCTGGAACCTATGGTTAAATGCTGCGAGAGGCTCATTGGGTTCCTTTCTGATGGAGATGAACTGACTGTGGGACCATGCTGGGTCCACATGCACCCAAAAGGCAGCCAAGAAGGCGTCCTTCATACCCTGCCATGTGTTGATGGAGTTGGCGGGAAGGTTTAGGTACCAGTTCAACTCACTTTGTCCCAAGGACAAGGAAAACATGCGAGTCACAACGTCTTCATGTTGGATCCGGTGTCGATTCATGGCATCTTTATATGCCTGTAAGTGTTCTTATGCTGTCTGTGGGCCTAAGTGCTCGTATCGTGGGCAAATCTTCTCCGGATGAGAGGGTAGGTCGTTGGTTGCGCCCGGAAAAGTACCCATTAGGGACCTAGCGTTTCCAAAATATACAGCCATTAGGGGAACTATATGTTGGGTAGTTTGAGTATTGGTTCCCGGGACCGTCTGGGGAGTTTGAGTACTGGTTGATATGGTAGATCCCCAGACAACGGTGGCTGGTAGAACTTTTGACGTCTGTTTCTTTTGAGCAGGAGACTCGAGTTTGACAAACCTTCCAGGATTCAGGGCGGATCTGAAGATTCTTTCAAATTTAGCAGGGGAAAAGGACCCAATCCCACTAAAGGCTTGTCTCCCAAAACTATAACTCGGGGAACCCTCAGGAGGTGTAAAATTAGAATCTTGGGAGGGGGACGAGCTCATGCCCTCCTTCTAGTGCCAGTTTCTATTGATGGGGTTTTGCTGATCGGGTCCACCTACAGTCATAATTTGTCACCGAATTTTAGAGTCCGGAGAAATCGGCCAACTCCGCCTGTAAAGGTTGTCCGGGGGAAATAAATCCTCCGGGCCTTCAAGCACCTAGGTTTCGGGTCACGACGGTGCGGGGATCAGTTGGGAGAGGTGACTATTTTCAAGGGGGATAGCTGGTTACTTCAACTCATTCCTCCCTACGATTCCATTTAGTGAGGGTTTTCCCGGAGTATTCCACACTTTGCAAATAAAACAAAAAAGATCCTGCAGGGTTAGAAACATTTATCTAACTATAGTCATGCTGAAAGGTCTGGAACATCAATAATACTCTGAAAGACTATACTAAATACTGAAGAAATACACAACCATCAGTTAGTATTTTATCAGTAGCGGGAATAAAGAGGTCGTTAATCTACTTTAACCATTTAGAGCAAAGGACATGCAGAACATTAAAACATGAAATACCATTAACTCAGAAGCAGAGATGATAACAACAGCATTGCCATGAATCCTTCCTTCTTCATTAATGTTCAATCCAGCGAGCACTTGTGCATGATACAATAGTGGCTCCAAGGGAGCATTTAACTACTAAGAACGGAACAAAAGAGTATTGAGCTCTGCAACTCAACAAGCTAGAAATTACTTTGTTATTTCTCATGGACGACACAATCATCAATTTCACCGACCCTTGGAAATGGGTCGATTCGCCTATTTATACAACTCTTTAACCCTAACCCTAACTCACTGCATTTGAATAAAATACAATATAATGGGGGCCGGTACTACTTGCGCCACCCTACAAAAGACCTAGAGGCGGAATAGGTCTGCCAGATCAGAGGAAGAAGATAAGAAGATACATCAAAAGAATCGGCCTCGGGGAGAGAGCCGGAGAGAGGAAAGAAGAAAGTAGGTCCTTCTGGAATCGAGGCTACATGCCTCATAAATGGGAAACACGGTACCCTATCTCCAATGTGCCAGGTGTACCTTTGAACGGCGCCTCGAGAATACCATTGTCAGAAACCAATTGTTGAGCCAATGCCTCTTAATGTGTACAACTACCTTCTGACAGTCTTAATTAACCACCTCTGAAAGTGGCCGGTCGGCCTCGGGGACCAGGACGCAGATCACTTTAAAGAATACAAAATTGTGGATCCGGGACTTCGGGATCTGGGAACTTACGTCCCTGAAAGAATAAAGAATACTGAATGCTCAAACTTCCCCGGTTCCCGGGGAACGCTCAAGGTTATTTATTATCACCAAAGGCTTGAAGGAGGTGAAAAATACCTTCTTCATCAACCTTCTTCAAACTGGCCTTTCTGAATCTGGCCATCTCAACTTGTTCCCCTAGTTTTGGAACATCACTTTTAAACTCATCTGCCATCTTCACGGTGTCGTGGCCTCTAAGCACCACTTTGGTCAACTTAATCATTTTAGCCCCATCAATTCCTTCCAGAGATTGATACCGGGAACCCACCATTTCATCAAAACCTCCCAAAACTGACTCCTCGGGAGTATAAGTATCTGCGCTGAAGGGATCCACCCCGGAAGCCTTTATTACGAAAGATTTACATGAATTAAAAGAATATTTTACTTTAT
>MU224596.1:2264733-2281495 GCA_018584345.1 Thuja plicata | reverse complement strand
TGGTTCCTCACCCAGAATCCCGGATTCAGAAACTAGATCTTCTCCCAGAGTGAGGAGCTCTTCGAGCTCTGCTTTCCACGCCTGGTAATTTTCAGTATCACTCTCCCACTGTTCAATTAGTGCTTCTACCTGGTGAACAACCTGCCGGGCCGTGTATAGATCCGGGAGAGTGGATACTAGGAAACGCCAGATGTTTCCTATCTGCAGATTGGCCTATTCATCAACTGCTTGGGCTTTCTTCTTCATTACTCACAAGGAGTCTATGTCACTCTGTGGTAATTCTTCTGAGGTGGAGGCCTGGGGAGGGACGGCGCTGATGGGTCTAGCCAGCTCATAAAACAACCCAAGAAGGTTGGCATTCTTCTCCTTTTCTGCTTTGAGCCTCTGGGCCTCTTTCTCGTATCGGGCCTCCACTGCCCTTGCTGCTTCTTTCAGCAGGTCCACTTCGCCCTGCTTTCCTCTTTTACCCAGGTGTACCTCTGCGATATTATAGTCTGCGGGGTCTGCAGTCGCTTCATCGACATCTGGGGGAGGCGTTGCTACTACCGCAACTATTTCTCTGCCCGGCCCAGTTAAGAGGGTATGAACTGTCTGGGCCTTCTTTGTCTTCGGCGGGGTCTGAGCCAAGGCCATCATTTCGGCCAGAGAGATAGGGGCTGTTGGAGTGGATGGGGCTTTTCTTTTCTTTCTTTCCACCATCCACGGAGGTGGGAGAGGTGTCCTTCCTACAAGAGTCTGTTCTTCTGATGCTCTCCCAGTGTCCGGTGGTGGTTGCTCCTTTTTAACAAGCACCTTCTCTGCTTTTCCTACCGGCGCTTCTTCTATTTCCTTTTCTACCGGCACTTCTTCTTCAGTAACATCTTCAATTTCTATATCCTCGGCCTGATCTGTGATGTCAATTGGTGAATTTGGACCCTGGTCGGCCTCGTCGAGGATTACTTCTTCAAGTTTCTCTTCTCCTTTTTCATCTTCTGCCCCCGGCTAGGTTTCTTCCGTCATTGGCATCTCTTTAGGCAGTATGGGAGGTATTTGGCCAAGATTCAAAGTTTGGGCCACTGTTATTATGTGCCTGAAGGTCGCTCCCAGGAGTGGCCCTTGGAACACAGCGGCTGGGGTTACGGTTGTTCCCGAAGATCCGGGTCCGGGTTCCCCAACGGATGCCATTTGTTCCGATTGCTGTTGGTCCACTCCGGGACCTTGTACTGTCTGAGCCCCGGAGACAATCTCTGGTCTTTGCTCTTCTTTCTACTGCTCTTCCTATTCTACAGCCTCTTCTTCTAAATTCTGGAGATCCATAGCCTCTTGTTCTTTCTCCGAGATCTCTATCCCGGCTTGTGTGTCGCCCCCTTGAAAGTTTCTAAATTTATCGGTTGCAAATAAATCAAACTCTTCTTCTGGAGGGGGACTGGCTGGGTCCTCTGTTTGTTCCAGGCCTCTCTCTCCAGTTCTGGAGAACTAGAAGAGAGGATCTCCACCTCTTTGGGGAGGGATGCCCTTGGCGCTGGTTCTACCTTTGGTTGTTGGATATGCTTCCTTTTGTTCCTCCAGGTGATCAAAGGAGGCCCCGCATCTGCTATGGCTGCTGCCTCCAGAGGATTCACCCCTGTTGCCACCATCATTAAGGTAGCCAATGACGGGGAGGAAAGAGGACGAATTGGTCTAGACATGAGCGGGGGAGTTTCCAGCTTCGTCAATAATTGCTCCCTCATGTGCTGAGAGGCTGCCATGGTTTGCTGAATCTACTCTTGTATGGGAATCTACTGCGTGGAGGGGGTGACGGCTATCCCCTTTCCTTTGACTGCGCCCTGGGCAGAAGTCCCGGCTGGTGAAGATGTCCCGGCCCTCGGATTTGATCTTAATACCGGCGGTGAAGTTGCTCTTTGTGGTGGTCGGGGACCAAGGTGTGCACTCCCGGGGCACACCCGCTTGAAATAAGTATGACTTCTCTCGACAATTGCCCGAGTGAAGTCCTCAATTATGTGATCTTCTTGGGCGGCCCAATTTATTACGGGCAGTGCCAATTTATCAATCCCCTTTTCCTTGTACTGGGGATCTGTGGCAGGGATGGTGTCAGAAAAGCCCTCTGAGAATCTCCGGAGATTTAGTTCCTGCATCATTCCAGCCGTCATCCTATCATAATGCTGGCTGCACACATCCATATCATCCTGGTGATCCACCCAGAAGTCTTCTATGTGTGCTTGGTGGGGCTCTGAGGCCCGAGGTAGTGCTATAGCTATTCGGCCGTGCGGATCAAAGTTGTTCTACGCCAGGTAAAACTCTTGCAAGTTTTAACTTTTAAGTTCATTGTCTGCCTCCTTTGTGGTGGCCAGACTGCAGGTATAGTTCCCACAAGAGATCGGGAACAAAACATTGGTGACCTTCTTGAGGCCCAAGAAGGTATGCAGCTCTGTCATTTGTCTGCAATACTCCAGTAGCACGATCTTGTCCCCGCAATGCCTGGGAAAAATGTAGGGTTTCCTGGAGAAGCCGGTGACCCTAATGTAGGTATGCTGCTGGAATTGAATGTAGTAGTGCCCATAACTACTAACCAATTTCATCGCCTCAGTAGATAGGCGGTATCCGGCATCTCGGGCGGGCGTCAGCAGATGATGGTAAACGAAACAATCATTTACCCGACAGTAACTGGGGAAGCTAGCCTCCCATTGGATCTGTGGAAAATGGTCCCACAGTGCTTTTTGTCCTGGGCTGAATGCGAGGACGCCGTCTGTAAGTAGGCCATTGGAGCGGGGCCTCTGATGAACCAAGGCCCAGAAAATATAAGAAGTCATGTAGAACTTCTTATCCTTGCCCAGCTGCCGAAACTGGGAATCGACGTGGTTGGAAATGATAGTAGCCCAGTCGAAGAATTGTCCATTAGTGGACATGGCAAACAGGAAATAGTACATCCATTTTGCAAATTCTTGGGCGGAGGGTTTCCCAAATACCCGTGCCAATGCAATCATCCCCATCTGGATGCTCTCTTTGAATTCAGAGCGGGGGATGTCAATCTTCATTCTTTTAGGGTCCCTCTTCGGGACTTTGAGCCAGTTGGCGTTTATGTACAACCAAGAGGCCTCCTCCAGATCGGTGAATTCCTTCAAGGCATCTGACCTTGTAACCACTGTAGCTTGATCAAATTGCGGGATGCCCAGGCCGATTTGGAAAGTGGTTGGGTCCAGGTACACCAACGGAGTGGGGAATCCTGATGCCTCTGCTGCTGCTAACATGACGGCCTGGACGGCGGAGTTATAGTGGGCTGCCAGAGTTAGCACCAGCTCCGGAGACTGCATGGAGTATGGGAAGCAAGCTGCCCTGAGGATACCGAAACCTCCAATGTTAGTAGCAAGTGAATCTCTAGCCTGTCGCTGTATATGCATTATTTTCACTAGAGCCTACATTTTTGCCCAAGTCCCGATGCTGGTGTCGGTCATCATCTTTATCTTGGACTCAATCTTTGAGCCCACAATCTCCTCACCTTGCATATACTTCATGGTGAGGGGGAGCTTTTCTAGGGCCTTCTCTATCTTAGACTTCGCCGCTGCCCTTGTCTCGGTCGTGGATGGCAACTCTGGACTCCCGGGAGGGGATGATGCGGATGCTTCAGACATGATTGTAAAGTAAAGTCTGGACCTGCGAGACAAAGCGACCGTCAGAACATAGTTATAAAAAAAAAATCATAACTCAGGGGTCCAGAGATCTTACCACCGCGCCACTTGCTTTTCCTGAAAAGTTAGTTTTTGCATAAGTATCCTAAAAGCAAAATATGAACCTAGCACTTCCACTATATCTCCGGGTACGGGAAAATTTGTCACACTGGATGAAGGCAATGGGATAGATGACGAAAGGGACCCGCAACCCGGAGAAGTGACCGTTACTAAAGAATAATGTGGAAGTAGGTACACGTGGATGCCACGTGCGATAGCATTGAATGGATGGGATGGCACTGGCGGCGGAGGAGACAACTCGAACGCGCGAAAAGGGAAAGCCACTTGGCTGGAAGTAATTGTGTGCATGGGAAATAAATAAGGCTCTGATAGCCATGATGGAGGAGAGAGAAAACCACCTATTTGAAACCAGCCACGAGCCGAGTTTCAAACCGGTGGTTTTCTGCCTCGAAGCCAACTTTGAAGCGAAAAAAAACCAACAGCAAGGGTGACTCGACCAGCTCGTCAAGCCACCTGGGAGGATATACAGAGGGCTGAAGGATATATACATGGGAAGGGGGAATATATACAAGGGTTACACATAGAAATATATACATATATACACAAATATACATCAATGTACACGTGGGTGACTCCCGCGACAAAAACCAGACGAAGCCGAAACCCAAAATATACAATTATTTACATCATATACACGATATCTACAAACTACTTACAGACCATTTACAGGTACTTACAGATATTTACAAGTTATTTACATCTACACAGACCAGCTATTTACAAACCATTTACAACTTATCCACAATTATTAACAACTATTTGCATCTGCACAGAAGGTGGACAACCTTCCGACAGAGCCAACCCACCAACGGGCGGCGAACCAGAGGCAAGAAAAGAACAGACGATAGAAACAAAATGAAATGAAACAACAAAAAATGAAACCAAAACCAGGTGAAAACAACACCAAAAGAAAATGAATGGAAGACAGAGAGAAGGGAAGCAAAAGCACCAACCTAAAAACGTAGAAGGCAAAGGAAGGGATTACCAAGTGAACTCTGTAACACTTGAATCATTAGTTCTCCAAGATCACTACCACGGAGCACTCGCGTATGTCAGAGGACACAGAAGTGATTCAAGATTTGATTACTGCAAATTCTCTGCAAACTCTGTTAATCACTTTGAAAATGTTATATTTCGCTCTAAGTGCTCAAAGGTTTTAATCGCGGTAAATGTGAAAATGACATGTAAGCTCTATTTATACCCACGGTAAAAGCCATCCTCCTCCTTCCGGATTTTTAGGTTAGACGAAAACTTCCAGACGCCGGACCCGAGGATTCCTCGCGATGATGTTCCTAAGACTTAGGAACATCGTCGCGAGAAATCCCGGAGTCTGGAATCAAACTTCCCAACGAAAGACCACCTCCGGGATCTGGGATCCGGGAGGGGAAGAATAAACCAAGAAAACAACACACTCCAGGGAAGAAAACTCCGGAGAAGAAAGAGAAAAGCAAAGAGAAAAAAAAGGGGGACCCAACATTTTGCACACAAAATGTAGGGACGGGGATGCAGGGCATAACACCTTCTAATCCTGAACCTGTCTACTCATTACCCTTGTTCATTTCAATAGCTAGAGCTTGGGCTACAACACACTGGTAATAATAATGAGGCATATTACAAGAAACACACCAAGGGGTATTATCCACATTGTTTGTGTTATTTCTCTTCAAATGATCATGGTTCTTCTTTGTCTTGTTGTTTTCTTGAATTTTATGGATTGACTTGTCATCTTTAGAATTTTTTCTATGTGACATGTCCCTCAGATTTTGTTGTTTATCATACCTTTGGTATTGATACTTGTAATCATGAAAACTTTTTTCATTCTTGTCTATCTTGGTCATAAGATCATTTACTGCACTCATCAACTTATCAACTCTATCATCCTCTTTAATTTTTGTTTGTTTGTTTCTCCCCTTGTCTCCTTCCACATATCACCTTCCTCTCTCTTCCCCATCTTCCCTGAGGCTTGCCTATGACTTTCAATCTCTATTTATGTTTTGTAAGCCTCCCTCAGGGTATGTGGGTTCTTATCCCTAAGAAGATAGGACAACTTTCCATCAACAACATTGAAGTACGTAGTTAAACATACTTTCTCATCTAATCTCAGGACTTGAAACAACGTGTTCATGGATTTTTGAAATATATTGTTGAAGTCAACATGATTTCATTAGGGAACTTCTTGATGTAATTAAATTTATTTAACATGTAACCTAAATTAACATGTTCTCTGTATTGTTCCCAAAATGATTTTACAAATTCATCCCAAGATGCTATACTATCATTTGGAAAATTCCTTAACCAATCCCTTGCATCTTCTATTAAAGACTGGACAAAAAGATTCATAATAGCATCTTCATGTTCTATCTAAAAATCAATGTCCTTATTTATAAAAGCTTATAAATGTTATGACATTATTACCTGTGAATCTACGGATTTGGTGTCTTACCTCATTGGTAATCATATTCAGATGACTAGGAAAGCCATCAAAGAGAAGGGGATGGTATCTATCCAGATTGATAGGTCTTCTTTGGAAATTTTGAAGGGCATTGTTTCCACTAGTGTCTACTACACGTCCTTGGTTTTGATTAGGTTGAAAAGGACCTTGTTTAGCATTAGAATTTTGAGCATTTAGATTACGACCAGAGACTTGATCATTTAGCTTTGATCTACCTGGTGGCTTTTATTTATAATTTCCCAACACCAACAAGCATTGAGCTACTTGTAGTGGTATTTATAGTAGCATGGAGGAAAGATATTCTCATTTTCATGTCAGCTGCAGTAGCTTCCAACTCCATTTTTTCTAGCTCCTTGGCCAAGTCTTCTTTATCCTTTCTAGATTTGTCTAGTTCTATGTCCACTTGGGCCATACCACTAAGGCTAAATTTTCTCTATTTAGGCTCATTTATACTTATACAATTAACTTTCTTCTCACCCTTATCAAATACATCCTTGTCACTTTTCTTGAGCTTTGCATTTTTCTCATTTTGATCTGGATCTAATTGCCTCAAAATAGGTCCTTCCTTTTCAAACTTATCTTCCTTGGAATCTGATATGCTATTAGAAACTTGTTGCCTCAAAGCACTAAGGTCACCAAAGAAATCTTCATCCAGGACCTTGACCTCCTCATTTAGACTTTAGCCTTAAGGGTGTGTGCACCAAGTTGTGGAGTAAAAAGGGGGGTATAAGTGAACACATTTTTTCTGAAATTGGGTAAAATTGATCTTGGAATAGGTGTTTGAGGGTCATGCACTCAAAATAAGAAGATGTGTAAAAAATAAAAATTGTATTACTCTAAGTCTATTTTCTAAAACACTAATTTTTTTTAAAAAAAGATAATATTAAGAGGGCCAAACCTCATGCACATGAAAATATGTTCCTGATTTTTTTGGAAAAACATAACATAGCTATTTTCATGTGCGGTACAAAAGATATAGTTATCTCATGAGACAGAGAGAGAGAGAGAGAATCCTCATTTTCCTATAGGTTACATGTATGGGCAATAATGAGTACCTATTTTATACCATTCTTGATTCAAATGGATGGAAAAAAATTTTGATGACTAAAGATTATTTTAGATTAATCATGTGTTAGATCATCTCAAGATCTTTCCTTTTCTTTTTGAATGGAGTCAATCAGACTCCGTATGTGGAAGTTATGGCTTCCAGAAGAAAATCATGTTTTAGTTTCTTCATAGCCCGCTCGGGTTATGGAGAAAAAAATGTATAGTTTTTACTTCTTTAAAACCTGCTCAGGTTATGGAGAACAAAATGCATAGTTTTTACTTCAAAACCCGATTGGGTTTTGAAGTACTTTTTGGTTTTCAAAACCCGATTGGTGTTTGAAGTACTTTTTTCTTTTCAAAACCCGATCGGGTTTTGAAGTACTTTTTTTCTTTTCAAAACCTTATCAAGTTACGGCTCGGTTACCAAGCCTAAAATAATTTTGAATTTTCAATAACCTGATCAGGTTATATGAAATTTGATTTTTTTAAAAGATGTGTCCACTTTTTTGGTCCACAACATGATGCACACACCCTTAAGTTCATTTCTCTTTATTTCTTTCAAAAGTTCATATCTCTCAACTAACAAGTCATATAGTTCTTTCTCACGTTTCTTTGTAGCATTTTCTAGTTCGTATTCCTGCTCTCACTTCCTTCTCCTTAAGGCTAGAACCTCATCACATAGTTTATCAAAGTCATAGGATTTAGTCTCAGCAGCGAATGTTTCTCCTTGTTGGTCAAAAGTTTCTTTTGTAGGGAATAAGCCTACATCAATCATTTCCCCATATCTGAAAGTATCATAAGAAGTATTAGTTATATATGGGCCAATTGACCTTGAATACTTAGTACTATAAAATGAAGATGAAGATCTCTCAGTGATAGGAGTTTCAATTCTCCCCTTTGAAACTTTAGGAGAATTATGGTTTGACCCCTCTTTTAGACCACTGTCTCCTACCAGGTGTATGGAATTCTTCTCTAATATTATTCTATGGATTATTTATAAAGTAGAACCTGTTATTCCTTTTCTGACTCATCTTTAAATTGGATAAGAACTTTCACTATTTCAACATGCTAAACCAACACTGCAATGCAAAGAGTATATAGTCACCACCCACAACAAGTATGGGAAAATTTTAATAAACCGATCAAGAAATTGACACACAAAAAATTAGTTACCATGAACTTTAACACCTTATTTCTACAATCCACTTCTTCTCTAGTAGAGTCACCATTTTTTAGAGCTTTTTCTTGTAGAATATCAATACTTCACTTATGCTTGACTCTTAGATTCTCAACTTTTGATTCAAACAAGTAAAAGTATGATTATCAAGGATTTAATCCTTCTACTCTTTGTGCCCCACATATTTAGGTGGGTGTACCTTTTACAAATTCACTACTTCTCAATAAATTTGACAATGGATGTAGTTTTACACTATTTTTTTAATGATATTTATTACAATAATTGATAACAAATCCCACAGATGCTAATCACTAGTCTTATATATAGAATCTCGAAAACCAAAGGATGTATTTAACAATAACAAATACATGTGTGATAAGGATTCTCATCCTTCTTCTCTTCGATTTATTAACTCGGGCAAGCTGACCTAATGATTCACTCTTTAAGGAATCAACAAGATTACTTGTACATTCTTCAGATACAAATGATAAACATCCATGTTCTTCAAAAAATACTTAAAATGTTTCTTAGATTTTAGATTTGATGATGATAAATACTATTTCAATCTAGACTTGTGCCCAATTCAGGTGAAAGAGTCAAACAAAATATATTTTCATAGAAACCTCTTAATGCAAACACACTTAGAAATAAGTTGAAATGTCGTAGAAGTCACCTCTTCAATCACATATCTCTGTATAAAATTTCTACGCACATATTTAACCCTCTAAAAATATCCTTATGAATTACTCTTCCCTTGAAAGAAACTTAAAAACAATCTCAAAGTTACCTTATAACCAGTGTATTTAAAATGCCTTATAGATTTAATACACAAGAATTCAAATAAAGACACATGAAGACATCATAGACGTGAAACAATAATTCCCACTGTATTTTATTAAAATATCTTTGTTTAATACATCTAGAATGACTAAAATATTTAAAACTAGACAAATTTCAAAAATTTCCTTGTAGTTGTGAATTCACCATCCTTTACAATACTTTACAACTTGCTATGTATAGGTTTTCACTATCCATCTTGGAATCCAGAAAAAGGAAGGATACAACAAGCTTTGGATGGATAGGAGATAAGGAAAAACATGACTCATAAGAGACAAAAATAAAAATAAAAATGATAACTACTTTGTTACAAGATTTTCTCAAAGTATTTTGTCTTCTGACTGGTTGATCTTTGCAACTGCTTCAAATTTGTTTTGAGCTTTCCATATGGAGTTTGTTACCTTGGTCTTTAGATATACATATCTTTTGCATCCTCTTGTTCACTTAAAAATGCTGGAGTAAATACCTTTTGTTTGATATTAGATAATATCCTTTTCTTCTTGAGTACCTACTTTAAACCTTTCCTTCCCTGAAGTGAACAACTCATCACTTGGCTAAGGAAATTTTATGACTTCATCTTTCTTGCTGATCAATTCAATCTTGGTCACCTTTATCTATTCAATTTCCTTTTTCCAAAACCTAAAATATAATCAAGCTTCTTAGATGGTTTCTATTGTTTAAAAAAATAAAATTGTGCTCTCCAATCTGATGATGTTGTTAGTTTTAATTGACAATTCATCACCCATCTCATTCATCCACCATGCTTCCCTTTTCAATTTTCTATTTTTTCTAAACAAGCAAGGGAATATCTCAAAATGGGTCTTAGAATATTGTTTTCTCAATGTCTCAGCCTTTGTGTGGATAACACCTCTCCTTATGTATAAATTAATTAAATCTTTAAGACATCTGTAAGTGGCAGTTAACACTATATCAACATTGTCTTCTCTTTTAGAGAATGATTAAAAATACTTCAATTATTCCTTTCTTCCTTTCCACCCATGCATAATTTGATCCAATTTACCTTTGTCTTCCTCAAAGGAATTCAAAATAGTCGTGAGATCTTTCCCATGTAGGTGAATAGAGGTAGGTTCCACACTATCAACAAAATGCATTATTTTTGCTCTTATCTTATCCTCATATTTCTTTGTACAAGTGTCTGTGCACTTTGAAACCTTGCACTTTCTTCTTTCCACAATTTCCTTACCCCTTCTAGTCTAGTCCTTTCTGCTACTAGTTTATCTTTTTCATAATTCAAATCTTCCTCTGAAATAGAACCAAATGGCATAGGGAAATGAGGGAATTCAATGATTGGACTGGTGGAAGATGGCTGATTTGGTCCTTGTGTTATTATCCTCTATGGAGATGTTTGGACTGATTGTTGTCCTCTCAATTTAGCAATTATTTTATCCCTCTCCAAGGATTTCATATTTTCATCATTGTAAGCCTTGAGAACTATTTCCAACATGATTCTCGTGATTTTATTTTCTTCCTCTTTCCTCTCTACTACCTTCAAACAAAATTTTGTAGACTTCAATGTTATTCCTGCTACTTCTACTCCTGTAGTTTTTGCAACTCTTCTCACTAATAAGCTTCCTGAATGCTCATCCTAGGTATCTTCATTATTCTTTATGTTGTCTCTCCTCTTTAGTGAACACATCACCAATGCGGTGTGATCTACACTAAATTTTACTCCCTTATGTTAAGGGATCCAATTCCTTCCCAGTGAATTCATCAATCGTTAAGTCCATCTTTGTATGTTTTGGAGCCTCTGGCATCCCTTCTTGCATCTCCTCACATGTTACAAAAATTTTCCCTGCATCTCCCATCTACAACAATTGCTCAGCAACTTCTTGTTCATCCATGTATAAAGAGGATTGGGAAGGAGATTAAAGATTTTTGTGTTTTTTTCCTTCTTCTTTTGTACTTTTTCTTTTGGGGGATGACAATGATTGTGAATCTAATTCCATAGGTCTCTCTCCTCTTCAAGTAGAAGTTTTCTTTTCTCTTGGCAATATCATGTCGTATCCTTTCTTATGTTGCAAAACATACTTTCTTGGTTGAATACCTCAAGCATGTATAGATTTGTTCAAAATTGCCTTATCTCTCTCTGGTTATGCTGTTATGACCACCTATTTCTTCTGGTCCAGAGATAGTATGATATATTCAAACATCACTATCAATCATTCTATTTTATTTTTCCAAGGGTGGAATTCATTTAAAGGATTATATCATCTATCAATGTGATGAACAAAATATAAGGTCTCATTTTTTGTGATGTCCTCTGGAAAATTGAAATGGTGATTCAACACCAAGCACCTTTTCCTTTTTCTGAACATATCACTTATACACCCCTCAGGGTCAACACAACTTATTATTGAAGTTTTCAGATTATAAGGATCAAATTATTTATTCAAATGCTTCTAACCTCCTTTTGTAATAACGAATTGGTGTACACTAGTAATAGTAGGAAAGATTGTGCCCTTTCCTTTTCCTGTCAATGCTACTTCTTGCAGCCCACTAATATGCCCGATTTTCTCTGCAATGCCCATTTTGAGAGAGACTTGATATGGAATTATATTTGGGATACCTCTGAAACCATACACTCTAAGAACTATAGAAACATAATATAAATGACATCACCCTAATTATGCACAATCTTAACAGTTTGAGCAAATTCTTTTGGTCTTAATAGTCTCAGTAAAGATGTAGGGATCCTAGGATTAACAGAGAACGACAAGGCTCTAATCCTAGAAGCGAAACATCTGTAAAAAGTGATAAAACTATCATCTTTCCTATCCCATGACAAATCTGAACTCCATAATTGGACAAAAATCTCTTCATCATCCTTAACTTTCATTAGATCCATCTCCTTTTCAAAATAATCAACACCCTTATACAGTAACATATGCATTAACATTGAATACCAACTAAATGGTTTAACTACCTTTTCATTCTTAATACCTATTAAACCATGCTGAATCAGATGAGCAACATATGAACCAAATTCAAAAATAATGTCCAGATGAGGATGGAGAATCTATACCATCATGAACATGTAGTGAATAGGCATTTGTGTTTCTTCATCATCCCCAAAAATTTTATTTAGGGCATAGTATACACCTCTAGCCTTTGGGGTGAAATAATCCAATTTGAATGGTTCTTGTGTACTAGGTCCTACCACAACCAAATCCCCTATTTTATTGAATAATTATTTCAAGTATCCACTTCTAAGATAATTCCGTTGGGCTTGAAACACCTCCTTAAATTGATCAAAATCAATTTTATCCATTTGAATATGAGGATCATTTAACTGGAAAACCTCTGTTATTTCTTTAGATGTGATGTTTATTAAAAGTTGTCCATTTTTGTCTCTTATCACTATAGCCACACTATCATATGTGTTTTCTTTCTGGATTAACAATTCAATGCCCATGGAGACTCTAGGGACTACCAATTTACCCACATCAAACTTCCATATGTTTTTGTTAGGTTCAAATATATTTCTCTAACTAAAACTCACTTTAAATAGTGCTAAACTAGGCATACTAATGTTTGCATCCCTCACCCATTTGACCTTATCATATAAACCCTCCCTAATTTTTTAAATGAGGGAATTTTCAAACCATTTCTTTCATTTTAGTGGTATCATTGGTTGATCTGACTAATTTTTGAATGAGATCATCATAAACATTCCTTTCTTGGTGGTTTATTTTTCCAGTAATTTCTCTTTTGAATGTCATATCTAACTTAGGGTTTCTAATTTTGAAATTTTTAGCAACGTACACAACTCCTACTTCCTTTATAATGCTAAAATTGTACTGGAAAACAATTTCACAATGTTTTAGAGTGGAGTAATAGAGCAACTTGCCCATTCTGCAAAAGTAAAAAATGAGACAAAATCAATGCAACTCATCTCTAGTTCGATCACTTCAGCAATTATGGGGTAAAAGTATGAAGCTATGTCGCACTTGAGGACCATTTTCATAGTTCTAGCCGAAATTTTTTCGGTTGAAAGAGTTTCGGCCAAAATATTTTCAGCCGTACATATGTGGCACAAACGTGGCACCATGTGCCATCGATGTGGCAAATGAGTTTCGGCCAAAACTAGTTCGGCCGGACCAGTTTTGGTCAAAAATTCATGATTAAATATAAGCTAACTATGTTTTATCGATGAAGAATTGGCATATATTTATATAGAGGGGTTCAGATAGAATTGGTGAGGCCGAACCAGTTCTGGCTAAATCTCTCTATGTGGCATCCTATGTGGCAGCCAGATAGGCAAAAATTTTAAAATTACAGAACTTCTCACTTAGACAACTGATTTCTTCATCAAAACTCAACCATTTTAAAAATCTAAATATACCCTTTTGTAGAGCTCAGATTCTAGATTATGGTCATATGATTTTTATTGTGTTTTGATTACATATAATATATTATAATTTGAAAAAACTGGAAGTAGGTATTTTAACATTGAAGAACACGCTCGTTCAAAAAAATAAAAAAAATAGCAAATCATGTCGGAAAAATTTACAAATTATATTTAACACTAGAGGAGAGAGTCCTCTTCAAGAATATGTAATTTTTTTTCTATTTGGTTTAGATTTTCTAGGGAAAATGTGGAGGGAGAAAACACTGTTAATTTCGGGTAACTCCGACTTTGAATAGTTATAACAGACAAAATATACACCAAAAACAAATCTTTCTTTTTTTATGCACTAGTTGCACATGTTATCTAAAACATATTCTGAAATCAGAGGAAAAAAAGATTATTTGCATATATTTAGTTGGAGGGAACTCGACCCTACAATTTCAGCATTTTTTGAGCAATTAAAAAATGGACTTCAAAAATTAAAAAACTAGGTCAATGCTTATTAAAAAAAAATTCAAAAAATTATAGGCATAAACTAAATCCAATTTTATACATTTCATTAGTTTACATCATTTTCAAATTCTAAACACAAATGCCACTTTTATGTGATTAAAATTTAACAGTTTTGCATGTCGTGGTCCTCTTCCTTTGTAAAAGTGTGACACAGGTTTGAACTTTTACCCTATGACATTTGAAAACTTAAGTGAATGATCTTATACACAATCGCATCACTTCCAGCATTTAATTTTACCTGATATGGCCACATGTTCCGCAATTACTTCCTCTTTATTTGAACTTTCGCATCCCAACGGTTCCAAAACATAACTTTACTAGTTTAAAAGATAACAATCGATCTCAGTAATCTCCCTTTAAATCCTATGGCCAACAGTAGTTGACAAAGACTTCCATCTATTAGGATATGCATTCATCATGCACAATTCCTTAATCACTATATTTTGATCACATTTCCCCTAAGGATTTACGCCAACCTTTTGATCCTTTTGGAATTGACAACCTTTTACCTTCATTTACCTCCGGTAAGGTACCATTTCTTATCCATGTGTCGTGTGGGCGTGATGCCTTTAAGGCTAGGTCATGATCAAATTTATTTCAAGGCTTTGCAGCTACCATCTCATCAAATAAAACTTGACTTCACATTAACTATATCCTTCTCTTAGTAACTGCAGGTGCCACTAACTCACCAGGACACATGTCATCTAGGCATGATTCATCAAAGACAAAATTGACTCCATCTTATGGTTAAGGATTCACACCCACCATTACATTTACTTTATATTCACCATAGATTAATTAACCAACAATTTACTAACCGCATGTATAATCTCCACGATAGGAGACGTGGAACCCAGGCGTGATGCCTCAAAGACTAAACATCCTTCATCTCTGCCTTAAGGGATGGTGCCAACCAAACGACCAGATCTAACATACCCATAGATTAACTTTATTTAGCTATCAATTCATTCCCACTAACTTGCCACATTTCATCATGGTGTGATGCCTTAAATAGTAAATATCTTCATCTTGATGATCAAAGATTTATGTTGGTCGTAGATATTTTTTAAGCTTGTTTTCCTTTAAACACACTTTGAAAACCTAGGGCCATTGATGTCACCATTTTCTAGATGTTATTTGGGCGTGAAGCCTTGATGAATAAAAATTCGCATCTTCCTATTAAAGGGAATGCATCTGTCATCAGATTTAACCAAAATTAAACTCTTTTAACACATTTACTTTACGTAGAGCCAGACCCACTTGTGACACGTGGCACAAAGGCACAATGCCTTAAAGGTTAGATGAATTGCATCTTTCTTCTGAGTCTTTATGTCAGCCATAGGATCTTAGGATACTTGACCACTTGTTACCTTTTTTGAATCAGTCCCTTAGATCTTACTGTCACAACGCATCAATAGGATGCAATTCCTTAAAGATTATAATCAACCCATCATGAAATCAAGGAACAACACTCACTGTCAAGGTCAACACAACTTATTATTGAAGTTTTCAGATTATAAGGATCAAATTATTTATTCAAATGCTTCTAACCTCCTTTTGTAATAATGAATTGGTGTACACTAGTCATAGTAGGAAAGATGGTGCCCTTTCCTTTTCCTGTCAATGCTACTTCTTGCAACCCACTAATATGCCCGATTTTCTCTGCAATGCCTGTTTTGAGAGAGACTTGATATGGAAGTATATTTGGGATACCTCTAAAACCATACACTCTAAGAACTGTAGAAACATACTATAAATGACATCACCCTAATTGGTGTAGGAGCACCAACCCTAGACCCAACAAGCAATGACTCTAAGAGTCCTAAAACATATCTAGTTTACTCTAGTTAGGCACCTAGACCAAGTTGTGAGGCCTAGTTCCAGGATTGGCAGAATTATGAGCCCCTGGCTTACTATGGTCAAAAATGGTCAATAGGCCTAAAATCATAGGATTTTAGTTTTTTTCATGTTTTTAGGGTCTTAGATCCATGTTGGATCACTAGAATAAGTTTGGACCAATTTTGGTCATTAGTTTTGCAAATATTGCAAATATTGCACAAAATGTTGTCAAAGTTGCTTAGCAACTTTGACAACTTTTGCCAAATTTTGTAATTAACACCCCCAACGGTTAGATTATTTAAAAATCAATTGAAACCGATGGGGGAAGCCTTCAAATATCCCTTTCAAGTGGGTGGAAGGCATAATATGTAATTTGGCATTTTCAATCAATAAAATACACCTTTTTCTTACAGATTTCGGAGGTTTTCTGCGTGGTATGGATGTGTATGGACTCTTGGAGTACAAAGGATTATATTTTTGGATGCTCCTATGTCTCATCTTTCTTTTGCACTTGGTTTTAGATCCTGAAACCCTGTAGATAAAAAGTTATTCACGTTTTACTCCTACAGCCTGTGAATTGGCTTCCTAAAATAGGGCTTGATACAAATTTAGTCATTCTGGAAGATTCCACAATGGAAATTTAAAACCCTTTGGTGGAATTCTTGTGCTAAAAATTTACTTTGATTTCCTTTTTGTTTGGGATGAAAAGATGCAGGGTGGAGAGAGAAAGTTGATGCCCTAGGGGCACATCTTCATGTGTGACCCCAGATTTTAGAGGACAGCAGTAATTTGACTGCCTAAAA
>MU224596.1:2248714-2263854 GCA_018584345.1 Thuja plicata | reverse complement strand
TAACCTTCTCCAAGTCCTTTTACCATACCTGTGATAGGTATCTAGCACCTACCCCTCACCTTGGGGTGTTGAAGGATTCAAACTCCACCATTGGCTCATTGTTGAAGGCTTCCGCATTGCCACTGCTACATCACTAATTATGCACAATATTAACAGTTTGAGCAAATTCTTTTAGTCTTAATAGTCTCAGAAAAGATGTAGGGATCCTAGGATTAACAAAGAATGACAAGGATCTAATCCTAGAAGCGAAACATCTGTAAAAAGTGATAAAACTGGCATCTTTCCTATCCCATGACAAATCTGAACTCCATAATTGGACAGAAATCTCTTCATCATCCTTAACTTTCATTAGATCCATCTCCTTTTCAAAATAATCAACACCCTTATACAGTAACATATGCATTAACATTGAATACTAACTAAATGGTTTAACTACCTTTTCATTCTTAATACCTCTTAAACCATGCTAAATTAGATGAGCAACATATGAACCAAATTCAAAAATAATCTCCAGATGAGGATGGAGAATCTGTACCATCATGAACATGTAGTGAATAGGCATTTGTGTTTCTTCATCATCCCCAAAAATTTGATTTAGGGCACAGTATACACCTCCAGCCTTTGGGGTGAAATAATCCCATTTGAATGGTTCTTGTGTACTAGGTCCTACCACAACCAAATCCCCTATTTTATTGAATAATTATTTCAAGTATCCACTTCTAAGATAATTCCTTTGGGCTTGAAAGACCTCCTTAAATTGATCAAAATCAATTTTATCCTTTTGAATATGAGGATCATTTAACTGGAAAACCTTTGTTATTTCTTCAGATGTGATGTTTATTAAAAGTTGTCCATTTGTGTCTCTTATCACCGTAGCCACACTATCATATGTGTTTTCTCTCTGGATTAACAATTCAATGCCCATGGAGACTCTAGGGACTACCAATTTACCCACATCAAACTTCCATATGTTTTTGTTAGGTGCAAATATATTTCTCTAACTAAAACTCACTTTAAATAGTGCTAAACTAGGCATACTAATTTTTGCATCCCTCACCCATTTTCCCTTATTATATAAACCCTCCCCAATTTTTTAAATGAGGGCATTTTCGAACCACTTCTTTCATTTTAGTGGTATCGTTGGTTGATCTTACTAATTGTTGAATGAGATCATCATAAACATTCCTTTCTTGGTGGTTTATTTTTCCAGTAATTTCTCTTTTGGGTGTCATTTCTAACTTAGGGTTTCTAATTCAGAAATTTTTAGCAATGTACACAATTCTACTTCCTTTATAATGCTAAAATTGTATTGGAAAACAATTTCACAATGTTTTAGAGTGGAGTAATAGAGCAACTTGCCCATTCTGCAAAAGTAAAAAATGAGACAAAATCAATGCAACTCATCTCTAGTTCAATCACTTCAGCAATTATGACATTTGAAAACTTAAGTGAATGATCTTATACACAATCCCATCACTTCCAGTATTTAATTTTACCTAAGATGGCCACACGTTCTACAATTACTTCCTCCTGATTTGAACTTTTGCATCCCAACGGTTCCAAAACATAACTTTACTAGTTTAAAAGATAACAGTCGATCTCAGTAATCTCCCTTTAAATCCTATGGCCAACAGTATTTGAAAAAGACTTCCATATAGTAGGATATGCATTCATCATGCAAAATTCCTTAATCACTATATTTTGATCACATTTCCCCTGAGGCTTTACACCAACCTTTTACCTTCCTTTACCTCCGGCAAGGTATCGTCGGTTATCCATGTGTCATGTAGGCATGATCCCTTGAAGGCTAGGTCACGATCAACTTTCTTTCAAGGCTTTGTGGCTACCATCTCATCAAACAAAACTTGACTTCACATTAACTATACCCTTCTCTTAGTAACTGCAGGTGCCACTAACTCACTAGGACACATGTCATCTAGGCATGATTCCTCAAAGACTAAATTGACTGCATCTTATGGTTAAGGATTCACACCCACCATTAGATTTACTTTATATTCACCATAGATTAATTAACCAACAATTTACTAACCACATGTATAATCTCCCAGATAGGACATGTGGCACCCAGGCGTGATGCCTCAAAGATTAAACATCCTTCATCTCTTCCTTAAGGGATAGTGCCAACCACATGACCAAATCTAACATACCCATAGATTAACTTTATTTAGCTATCAATTCGTTCCCACTAACTTGCCACATGTCATCATGGTGTGATGCCTTAAATAGTAAATATTTTCATCTTGATGATCAAGGATTTATGTTGGTCGTAGATATTTTTTAAGCTTGTTTTCCTTTAAACACACTTTGAAAACCTGGGGCCATTGATGTCACCATTTTCTAGATGTTATTTGGGCGTGAAGCCTTGATGAATAAAAATTTGCATCTTCTTATTAAAGGGAATGCATCTATTATCAGATTTAACCAAACTTAAACTCTTTTAACAAATTTACATTATGCAGAGTCGGACCCACTTGTGACACGTGGCACAAAGGCACAATGCCTTAAAGGTTAGATGAAATACATCTTTCTTCTGAGTCTTTATGCCAGCCACAGGATCTTAGGAAACTTGACCACTTGTTACCTTTTTTGTATCATTCCCTTAGATCTTACAGTCACTACGCGTCAACAAGATGCAATGCCTTAAAGATTATAATCATCTCATCATGACATCAAGGAACGACACTCACTATCAGATCAAGTAATAATTGCATGCACTTTGCAATAATCTTTAAACATATGTTCGACCCACCAATTATATGTTGCAGTTGGGTGCATTGCCTTGATCATTAAACAACCTCATCTTGTGCTTTAAGGGACAGTGCCCGCTGTTGGATTAAATCAACTTGAACGAAGGATGTAAAAGGTAATAAAGCTTACTAGTAGCTTAAGACTTAGGGAAAATTTAAAATGAACCCACCCGACTTAGGAAACATGAAACCTAACAGTTTAAGTGATAAAGTGGCCCTGTTCAGACCTAAAAGTAAGACACATGGGCTAATATCACTTAAGTGAAGCAAAAAATAACTTCGAAATAGAACAAGCATTCAGGGTTTAATGTTTTTCATTGAAAATGATTTAATAAGGATTAGGTTTTTACCACCAAGGGTTGAAAAATATACATGTATGTTTTATGTAACATAAAGACCTCCTCAAAATTCAATTTCCCTTTGAATGCAAATATTGGTTATACAATTACAGGCACATATAGTACTAACACAAGTCAAGACATATAGAATTTGTCAACATAACCCAAAAATTTTAATAGGGCTCATAAAAACCAAATATAGGCCCAACACTCACCATCATCCTTTTTTTCTTAAACCTTGGTAGATGGAGATTATGTGCCTTTAGCATCTCTTATTGGTGCTCTTCTTGTAGGCATCAACTATGTGGTTTCTGTAGGATGATATTGATGGGGTCTCTTTTCCTGCATGAGATCTATAACTTTCTCCTCCAAACTTTGCCTCTAACTATGTTAATATTATTCTTATCTTTATTTATAGTGTAGGCTATTTCAGTTCAAGCTTAATTCTAGAGCTTGCTTCTTCTAATGTTACAAACTATTTCTTAGTGTTATTTATGGGATTACTCAGCAACATCTCTTCATATCTATCTATCTCATCTTCATCGATCTCATAAACCATTGTAGGGATCTAGAATGTTATGTGTACAAAAGGTTGAATTATACGATTTCTTATATCAACTAAGAAAATATATGATCCTTATACTTATAAACTATATCGAGTGGGATTCTCCATTTTTTATGCATAGTAGATTTTTTTTTTTTTTCAATATCCCCATGTATGAGTGTCAATTTGATCTCCCTATTGGTGTTTGAAAATGTTTATGCTATCTAAAGCTACCAATATGCCATAAGACTAATGTTTGGAGTGGTTAGCTCCAAGTATAGAAGCTCTATAAGACAATTAGACCAAATATAGGGACAATACTATCCTCTACACTTTTGGCTCTACAAAACCAAGGTGAGTGTACCTAATCCAGATAACATATAACTCTTTGAACCTCTTAAATGCTCAAGATCATAAAAAAATATAATGGTAAGAAAGTAATAAATACAAACCAAGCATTCATTGACTCTCTATTACCAAGTAGGACATACAAACAACAACCATAGGCTATGAAAATGACTTAGTAATGGTTTTGATGTAACATGTAGGACGTAACCAAACTATATCAGACATGCATAAATAAATAGTGGAAAATCTTTTGACTAGTGCCTTATCCATTGGGAAACTTCTTCAATCTAAATATTTAAATTGATAGACAACCTATTGGCAAGGATTCACGGTCATAAACACATTTATCTTAGATCACACACTTTCTTATGAGAACCCTATGTATATACATCTGATGAATCTATATCTCCGCCAAAGTATCTTTAATATGATCCTAAATAAGAACTATGGAATTAAATAGAGTCATAGATAACTGTATGTATTAGATAAGAAAATCCAAAACTCACATAATAAAAGCCAAGGAGAGACTTGAAACTGAGACAATGTATTAAGTATAATGAATTTAAATTTGTAACAATAAGATTGAATAACTACACCACTCAATAATTTGCAAAAGATGAAAAAGTATCTATCTTAGCATGAATTATAGTCTGATACAAATCTGATATATCCCTGGGAATACTTAGGATCATAAAATTCAAAACCTTAATTACAAAGAAAGGAAATCCTTAAGTAGCAAGATGAAAACCCTATAATATGGTTCCAACAACTGCCTATCAAGCCATAAATGCAATCCTATCTCGCCAACTTGATCTTTCTCCAAAAGATCACCTAAAAGATCTATCCTTATGATCCACTTGCCGAATTAAAATCAGAGGTCCATCCACATAAATGCATAACACTCAACACAAGGTAGAGACGTCCCAAAATAGAAAGAGATCAGAGATCTGTGAGACCTCGATATTGCAGTAAATGTGTCCAGACCCATAGAGAACATTCTGTCATTGAATGACACAATTAAGACTGATCACGGCCCAAGAAAACCTAGTGCCACTCCCCTGAAGGTCTAAGAACACGCCACCATGGTAAAATCCATAGAACTATTTAAAAATTCAAAATATAAACCACAAAATCTAACTCCTCTAGCACGAAATGCATTGATGGCCAAGATCAAGATTCTTTTACAACTTTAAGATGTGACCCTTGATGCACTTTACATTATAAGGGCACCAAACAAAAAAGAAAGTTACTTTTCCCGGTCAAACTTCATTGATGTCCACGTGTCAACATCCCACTAGACCTTAGAACTAACTATCTAATTTATCTCATGCACGCCCCACACTCTTACCTTATCATCGATCTGGACATGCATCATGCATTTTGCAATCATGTGGTTCTTAACTTCGTCACATCTTTCCTTCATGTGGTAGCACATTACCATCTGATCTTAATCTTCCTTCATAACCTTCTTTTCCATTCATCACCACACATCACCATATAATTTGATCTAACCTCGGTCTAGCCTAACAATCATAAAAATTGTGCCATGTGGCATCATATTACTTGTCAAAACCTCTGTCGTGTGTCTATCCTACCTAGCCTACCACCTGTCAAACTTGCCACATGTCACACCCGCACTACTACACAATCTGACTGGACCTGTGCTGACTCAAACTTTGCTATCGCGCCTTTCTGCCACCTATCAACTTCTTGACCATGTCACCTAAGCATGGGCCCAAAAAAATTATCCATCTGTTCACCATCTAGCCACCACTAATCACATAACCTCATAAACTATCAGCAAAAAAGGTGCTTTTCTTTCGACACTTAACCTACTGCGGGCTGGGATTTAAAAATAGTTAAACTTTCCTTCGCACAATGAATGTGGGATATATGACCTAAGGAATTTGATAATAAAAACACAACAACAAAGAAAAGAGACCAAAGCAACTACTTCGACTCCATAGAAGCAACAAAAAGGGACTAAAACCAGGCCATAACACCCTTGTACAACCATTTAACGTGAAAAATTGACCAGAAACACTGGGACACAAGTGAGCAACCCTGAGCAATATTACCAAGTGATATTACCGAGTGGCATTACCGAGTGAT
Source organism: Thuja plicata (assembly GCA_018584345.1). Lineage (NCBI taxonomy): Eukaryota > Viridiplantae > Streptophyta > Pinopsida > Cupressales > Cupressaceae > Thuja > Thuja plicata. The sequence goes on along the minus strand of MU224596.1, from coordinate 2,257,744 downwards.
CTAGTGCAAAGCGAGAAATAGTCCTCCCCAAACACTAGTGTAAACCAAGCACTATATCTTAATGTATTTTCACCATTCTCAATTATTTGTACCATATAAACCCTAAATACATAAATAGCTCTAATAGTGGCTCTAACTGGAGATGCATGTCTTTTCTAGTCATAGCAAGGATCTAGAATCTTAGGGATAATAAAACCACCCAAAAATGGAAGGGAAACCCTAACAAAAAATAGAAAGCATGAAACAATAGAAAGAAAACCTAGTCCTAAAACTAGAGAGACCTACTTACAACTAATGTTCATGGATTTGATACTTCAAGAGAAGTAAAATTTCAAGAATTGTCCATGAAAAGGAAATTCAAAAACATTTCCAACCAAGGCCTTAAGAAAATAAGAGTCTAAACCCCATTTACTGTCAATAACAAATGGTCCAAGCCAAATAGGATCAAAATTGTCATGTCTTCCTTTTTCTTCAAGTCTGGCATTCCACATCAAAACCAAATAATCAGATTCAAAACTTCTGACAGTTGTTGCTTTTTCAATCAGGTTCTTATACTGCAACTGTAATTGAACATTATTTTCATGTTCATCCCTCCTTGATTCATTAAGTTGTATCAAGTCATCCATCTTGAGTCTCATATTAGCATCCATCTCTTCATCATATTCTTTGACAAACTTGTACATCTGTAGTAGATTGTTTTGAGGCAACCTAGCGTGAATTCCATACACCAATTCAAAGAGTGCACAACCAATTTCCTTCTTGACTATTACTCTGTCAGCCCACAGTACTAACTATGACTTTGAATCACATGCTTTCTATTACTTGTCCAACATCCTCTTAAGTATCTCGATCAAAATTTTGTTACTGAATTCATCTTGGCCATTCCCTTGTGGGTGATATGGGGATGAGTAAGAAATTTAGATCCCATACTCTTGGAAGATAGAACTAAACTATTATGACCTAAAACACATTGCATTATCCACCACCATAGTCTTAGGGCATCCAAATCTAGTCAAGACAATTGTAAATGAAATCAATGATAGTTTTACTAGTAGCTTTTATAGCAGAGATTGCTTCAACCAATTTAGTAAAATAACCAGTCACTACAGAAATCCATGAATGGCCTCCACTTGAATTTTTTTCAATCTCACCAATGAAGTCCATTCTCCATTTCTGAAAATATGCTTCCACTACAACAGGTTTCAAGGGTAGACTTCCCCCAAACATGATTTTTCCAGGAAATCTTTTGTAGGCATCACATTTATTAACATAACTGTGGGCATCCTTTAAAATAGTGGGCCACCAAATACCAGGTCAAACAATGTTGTGTGCAGTAGTCTTATCCAAGAAATGGCCTCCACATGCACCATTATGCATTTGCTCCATCAAGGTTTTGGATTTATCAAAGTCAACACATTTGAGCAATACTCCATCATTGCTCAACCACCATAACTATCCCTGAATTATTGCATACTTAAAAACATGAAACTTGACTGTCCTTTCTTATTTTCATCCATGTCAGGGGGTAACGACATCTTCTGTAGATATTCAAAAATATCCTTATACCACTCACAAGAGTCCATATAATAAATGTAGGGCCTTTGGTCTTCCTCCGATATGTTTATATCATTGGCATCCAAATTGCTTTGAGCCATGAGCTTTGCAAGTCCCATACCCCTGACCAACTATGTAATATGGATATCAATGTTAAATTCTTGAATTTTCTTTATCCATCTACAGCTCCCTCCTGACACCTCTTATTGGACTAAAATGTCTTTCATAGCAGAAATAGGCGCATAAGCAATCACAACTGATCCTACCAAATAACGCCTAAAAGCCTTGACATCTTTAACTAATGCATAAGCTTATTTTTCCATGATGTCATATTTTAATTATGTTGCTTTTAAGGATTTACTAAAAAAGGAAATGGGTTGATACTTGAAAAAGCCTTGCATGACTCTTTCTTCCACTCTACCTTGGCTCCTTTCTTCATCATCCTTGAGATTGGAATACTGGGTTCAGTAAAGTTAGTAATAAATCTCGTTAAGAAATTTACCTCTCCAAAGAAAGACTGAATTCCCTTGACATTCTTAGGTTGAGGGATCTTGTCAATTGCATCTATCCTTTTACAGTCAATTGTTACTCCATCTCTAGATACAATATGTCATAAAACATTTCCCTCTGTTACCCCAAAAACACACTTCTTTGGGTTAAAAGTGTTAGTGTAGGATTTTATTTCTAGGATTTCCTCCACATGTTTTTAATCTTGCTTAGATGTGAATGTAGGTGCCTCCACCTGTGAAAATTAGTTGGTTGCATTTACTAAATGTAGTTGGCTTTGTTTACTAAATGTAGTTGCCTCCACCCACCTCCAACTCTCCTTTTCGTATATAAACAAGCTTCCTTGTATTTGTATATTGAGAGATTGGAGATATTATATATGCTAGGATAATATAGATTTCCTTGATGCTATTATGTCTTTGAGCATTTACATCAAGTTTATCTATTATTTTTATTATGTTCATTTTATTTCTAGTTGTTGGTCTAATACTTTCAATTAGATTTTGGGTTATATATATTTTAATAGATTCTAACATGGTATTAGAGCCTTTTTTGAAAGTTTAGATTACTTAGAGGTCTTGTCAAATATTATTTTAGTTTCTTTTATGTTTCGTATGATCTGGAGAACAACAAGATTTATGAATATCCAATTAGTTTCTATATTTCATATATGTGTTTTTCTTGATCTAGTTGATTGCAGCACCTTGAAAGATCGGGAAGGACAACGTGCAAACATATCATTTTCAGGCCATCGGGTCCCACCTACCTGTAGGGCCCCCATCTTACGAGGCCCACCTACCAACAAGGCCAAACTACTTGTGGGGCCCACCTGCACCAGACATCACCTCTTATAGGGCTCACCTACCACCAAGGACACCTACTAGCAGGGCCCACCTACTAGTTATGCCCACCTCCAATGGGGCCAATCTCTTGCGGAGCCCACCTACTAGTGGGGCCCACCTCTAGTAGGGCCCACCTACCTATGGGGCCCACCTCCAATGTGGCCCACCTGCCTATGATGGCTCTTTCTGGTTAGGAGGATGGCGAACAAAGCCACCATCAAACTCAACCAACCGTTCAACTCTTCTTGGGCCTTCGCCATCTGGGAGGGGCACTCTTTTCTGACATGCTTAGTTGATGGTCCCATGGAGAACCAAACCCCATGCCCCCAGGTACATAAGAGGGTTGGGTCATTTATTTTAACCTTTCATCCCTAATAGGTGATTCACTTCACCTGACCATACCTTGGACATCATGATCTAGTTTTGGCAAATGAAGCATCATCACAAACGTGATCCTTGCATTTTATGTGGAAAGGAAGGTCATTCAGTTTCCAAGTGTTGGAATCAATTGGAGTTTTTAGAGGAGGTCATGCAATAGTCTCATATCTCAACTCCATATTCTTCTTCTTCCTTTTCATCATAGACAACCAAAGGACATGCTTTTTCTGCATGGGCCTTGCCTTCTTCTTAGTGAGACATAGTTTAAGTGGCCTTGTCAAGCTATCAAACCATTCAGCTGATGCTTCCTTTGATTCTGCATGTTTATCAATATTAAGACTATTGGTACCTATATTATCAGCTAGTAGTTTTGACCTACATCATTGAGTAGTCTCATTGGCGTAACTCATATAGATTTATGTGCCATCTATATCCTTGAATACCAGATGTTTATTGTAGTTTTCCATCTTCTCTTCTTTCGAGTAGTGTTGTGGGGGACACTCATGTAGATTATTTCCTTATGTATCTTTGGCTGACAGATGTTTTTCCTTTTATTCCATCTATTCATTGTTTGAGTAGTGTTGTTAGGGGCACTCATATAGTTGATCCTAATCATCATCTTTTAGAGGAGGTTCTTCATTCAGCATCATAACATTCATCATTTGACAGGTGTCTAAAGCTTGTGCTTGAGGGTGTGCTTCTTATTCCTCTCTGTTGGGACATTTTTGAGGGGCACCTTTCTGTATTTTAATTATTTGAAGGTTTTTTTCTCTTTATGGGGGGAATAATTTTTTTATTATCTACTATTGCTTCATAGATCCTAGAGTTGTGTTAGTTTATGGGTTTTTCCATTGTTCCTTGGCATCGCGTCTGCAAGTTCTTTATCATGATTCTATTTGATTCATTAACTCACATATGATTTGTAGTAAACATAAGTATCTTACCTTGCTTTCCAGATTCAGGATTGCAGTGTTACTCCATCAATGTTCTTCCGGTGCTTCTTTGCAACATGTTTTATCCCTTTTAGAGAGGAGTTTTCTCCCACATGGTTTTCTCCTATTCTTAGATTACGAGAGGATTCTTTGTAGTTTTACAAGTTAGGTGTTTTCTCCTATTCTCAGATTATGAGAGGATTCTTTGTAGTTTTACAAGGGTACCTAACTTTCCCTTGTTATCGAGAATCGTAAATATTTTCTTCTGTACATCCACCTAAGTTGTTCTTAAGGGGGGGTGTTAGTGTAGGATTTTATTTCCTAGATGGGTTATTTATCTTTTCCTTTATTTCTAGGATTTCCTCCACCTATTTTTAATCTTTCTTAGGTGGGAATGTAGGTGCCTCCACCTACCACATGTAGTTGGCTGCATTTACTAAATGTAGTTGGCTATATTTACTAAATGTAGGTGCCTCCACCTACCAAATGTAGTTGGTTGCACTTACTAAATGTAGGTGTCTCCACCCACCTCCACCTCTTGTTTGGCTATATAAACACACTTCATTACTTGTATTTGGATATATAGAGATTAAAGATATTGTATATGATAGGATAATATATATTTCCCTTCATGCTATTATGCCTTTGAGCATTTACATCAAGTTTATCTAGTATTGTTATTCTGTTCATTTTATTTCTAGTTGTTGATCTTGTACTTTCAATTATATTTTGGGTTATATATGTTTTAATAGATTCTAACAAAAAGAAACCCCATATTCCAATGCTCTCACAAAATTTTTCTCAAGATGACCACAATGTTGTTCCTCTTTTGCCTAGTAGGTAGTAAGATCATCTTGTTATACTACTAGAAAAACATTTATGAAATCTGCAAATGCTACATCCATGGCTCTTTGAAATGGTTCTCCAGCATTTGTCAATCCAAAGAGCATTCTGATATACACATAAGTTCCCAAGGTGTGGTGAATGTATTCTTGAACTATTCTAATTCCTTGACCATGACGTGATTGTACCCTGAAAATCCATCAAACATGGACATCAACTCCGATCCAGTGACTCTTTGCAACATAGCTTCCATGTTAGGCAACCCATAATTATCATTTAGTGTGTTGATGTTCAATTTCATGAAGTATAAACAATGTCTAATATCACCATTTTTATTTCTTACTTATACCAAAATTGATACCGATGTTGAATGTCTTATTGGTTTTATAAGTCCAGCATCCCTCATATTCTTCAATTCTTCTTGCATATTGGGAGCTAGAGTGGGATTGATAGGTCTTAATTTATATCTGAAAGGCTTTGTGCCTTGTTTTAAAGGATAATTTATTACTAATGTATACTTTCTTAGGGGCTTCATATGTCCCTAAATTTAATTCCTCCAAGTTCTCTGGCTTTTTCACAGTCCTTGAAAAATAGGGTTTGTCCTTAATTTAAAAAGCTTTCTCAAGCACAACCAATCTTATCTAGGAACTCTGTTTGACTTCAATTGTAGGACCTCTTTTCCAAAAATGGTATCCTTAGCATCCATAGTCTCTACAAACCCACCAAAATCCATCTCTTTATTTGCAAATTCTGATTCACAATGAAAAAATCTCAAAACATCTAAATCATCTTCAAAAACTTGGCAACTTTAAATATTGTATGGGATTGAAGGCCTAGATTGAACTTCAATTTTAGAAATTCCTACAAAGGTAACATCTCCTAGCCATAGAGAAATGTTGGCCAACACATCTGCCATCTTGTTTTGATTCTTATCCATCCAGTCATTACCAAAAGCATTAAATTTTTCTATTTCATCCCATAAATCACTCATATACTACCTTAGTCCCTGATTGTTTGAAGCATATTGGGACCTTATTTGAGAAATCACTAATTCAGAGTCTCCTATAACTCTGAGATTCTTTATGTTATGTCTTGAAGCCATTATTAGCCTAATCAACAAATCCTCATACTCTGGAATATTATTAGTACATGGGAATAAGAAGGAGAATGAGAACTTGTAGGTCTTACCACTAGGAGCTATCAAGAGAACTCCAGCACCTGCTCCTTCTTTTGAGCTTGCACCATCAAAGTACAATATATGTAAGTGATTATTGTCTTCTATATTATCTTTTTCATTAGTCAATAACACATTCTGATTTTCTATCCCATCCTTCCCATCTTGGACATGGAAAGATCCAATGTAAGTTTCCAAAAATAAGTTCATATTATTTTCATTTATTTCCTCAATCATGTGAGGAGTCCTTGTTTCCCTAGATACCTTGATACTCTCACTAGTAATATCAAAATTTGAAAATGAAAGATCACATTGAATACTCCCTCCCATTGAGGCACTCCATTTCCTTGATAAGAGAATTCCATACAAAGGAGGTTTTTCAACTACCAAAACAATCATAGTTAGTATCTTTTCAGGGCATGCCACAATTCTATAAGGTAGATCCTTAATGGTACCTATGACATGCACTTCACTAGACTCCATTGCTTGACATCTTCCTTCAGCAGAATCAACCTGTAGTCTTATTGACTTCATGATTTCTTCTAGCATGACAGTATTTGATGCTCCAGAATCTATCATACAATTATTTTTCCTTTTACGATTTATCACCAAAGTTAGGAAAAATGGGTCTACAACTCATAAAGGAGTGCTCACATGATTAGTACTTAATAAAAATTGAGGGATCTTTGAGACAATCACCTCTTATTGTTTTACTTTTTTGTCAGCTTTATCCTTTGATTTTGCCATTTTCTCAACTTCCTCTTGCTCATGCATTCTTTTGGAAGAGATTTTTCTTACCCATGTTAAGGTATTTTCCTTGTGTTCCTCAATCCTCATCATCTCTAAGATTGGAACCTTGAATATGATTTGTGACAACAAATGCCCCATATCAACTAGAGTGCACTTCAAATCAGAAGTGTGTTGCTTCAAAGTAATAACATTTTCATCTTCAATGTGAGTAGAAAGGCTTGGCTCAATCCTTTTGTTATTTTGAGGAATAGGTGGAGCACTTACCTCTGGTGTTTTTAGCTTCACCTAGTGGACAATAATTGAATTAGCAAGCTTATCTCCATTCTTAGTCTTTGTTTTCTTGATACCTTCAACAGGATTTTCGAGCTTCCTATTGCTTTCTCATTGTTTACTCTTGTCTGTTTGAGAAAAATACGAGAGGGTCTGTCATCAACATTTCCCACATTTCTACCTCTCAAATTGAAATTACTCCTCACTTGAGCAACCATATCTGCAATGATTTGTGCAATCTCTTCATCTGAGGGCCTTCTCACTTCCAAAGGATCATTTCCCTTTAGATCATTACATCTTATATCATCAAACATTTCCTCTTCCTCATCAGACGAAAACAAACAATTACCTGCACTTTCCTTATCGTATTCCTCTTCACTTCTCAAAATTGAAGTGGTCATTGCACAACCACTATCATCATATAGTTCATCTTCTTCCTCTTTCTTGTTGTGACTCACTTGCAAATATGTTCAGAGAAATTAAACAATGAATAGGGCTATGTGGGAATTTGTAAGAAGTGCACCATGAGACATCATCACATGTATTGAAAGAGTTTCTTTGAAAATGATCAGGAGTATTACACTTAGGCTTGTCATTCCTTTGTGAGAAAATAGACTTCCCATATTTCCATTGTGTAGTGTAAGGATAGTTATGCATCCTTGGTGGCCTATTAAAATTATTTGTGGTAATCCTGTCATCATTACATGGAATCCTAAAATTCTAGTTTTCTGTATGATTTAAATCCTTAATGTCACTTAAGATCTGTTGCATATTTATTTTATCTTTAGGCTTAGCAGCATAAGGCCTATCTGGTTCTTTTCTAACAGGCTTCAAATTTTCTCGCCTACCCAATTTCCTTGATACTCTCCTATTTGTCTCAATATTTATTGTTGTTTTATACGTGTCTCTTAGATTTCTAGGATTCTTGTCTCTAAGGAGGTAACCCATTTTTTAATCAAAGGCATTAAAATAGGTGGCAAGATGCGCCTTATCCTGAAGCCTTAAAACTTGGAATAATATATGCATGGCCTTCTGGAATCTTGTATTGAATTCAGAAAAATCCACATTTTGATGTTTCTTAATGTTATTTAAATCATTTAGCATATAACCTTCATTTTTCTTATCACCATATTGTTCCTTAAATCAGCTCTCGGACTCATTCGTAGATCCTATAGAGCCAAAAGATAAACCCTTAAACCAGTCCCAAGCATCTTCAACTAGAGACAACACAAATAGCTTCATTATTACATCCTCATGCATGATCTCATAGTCATCAATCAAATCAATAAAAATAATTTAAATTCTCCTCACAAGTGATAACATTATTTATAGCACGCTTAGGAATTTTATCTCTGATTTCATTTGGAACTATATTTGGTTAACCTGGAACATCAATGAAAGAAAAAATTGTGTACCTTTTTGCATGAGTTTCTCTTCTTGGAAAAAGAATTCCATCTTGAGAAGTAGATGCCTTAGCATGTGATGTTGTAACTCTCTCAGCACTAGAAGGCCTAGAAGTCTGCCTAAGGAAATTCATCTTCTTCTTCATTTCTAAAGCAACAGTGATGCAGGGGCATCCTAGGTGTAAGGGAAATCTTGCATCACCCAAAAATATTTCTGTTTTCTTTTCAATAAGGGCTACCTTGTGCAGAGCTGCTATTTTTAGTAAGTTGGCCATACGATCTCGGAATGTTCTGATTTTGCATGTGGAGGTTCATCTCAGTCATATCAGCTTGCCAGTAAAGTTTCATGGCTAGATCAGGTCTAGTTTTGAAGATAT
>MU224596.1:2186660-2241060 GCA_018584345.1 Thuja plicata | reverse complement strand
CAAGGATTGCAAAACTGCAAAGAAGATGTGGGACAAACTGAAGCTTGTACATGGAGGTGATACAAATGTTCTGAGAGCCAAGGAAGAAAGCCTTAGAGGAAAATTTGATGATCTCAGAATGAAAGAAAGAGAAAACATCACACAGTACAACACAAGAATAAAAGAAGTAGTCAATGCTATACGAGGAGTTGGAGGTACACTTTAAGAGGAGATAGTGGTAAGTAAAATCTTGAGAACCTTACTGCCTGTATATGCTATTAGAGTTTCTTCCATTCAAGAAATGAGAGTAGTAGCAAACAATATAGTTACTCTTGATAGTTTAATTGGTAGACTGATTTCATTTGAGATGAATAACTTTTATAATAGTGTCTTACCAAACTTAGAGTCTTCATTTAAGTCTTCTATCAGAATAAGCAAATCAAGTCATAGACACACATCTAGAAGAGATAGTGAAAGTGAAAGTGAAGAAGAAGATCTAGATGAAATATAAGCACTAATAGCTAGAAGAATGCAGAGATGCAAAGGTAAATACAAAGGCAAGATACCACTTGTATGCTTTAATTGTAAAGAGATTGGATACTTTGCTGCAGGATGTCCTAACAAAAGGCAAGATGATATAAGTAATGATAAATATTTTGAGAATAAATCTAACAGAGGTGATAACAAAGATTACAGAGGTTACCGATAATTAGAAAGAAGAGATACCCAAGACTACAAAGACAAAGGCAAGAAGGCTAGCTACCTAGCTGCTTGCAAAGATGAAGATACTGACACTAAACCTGATGAAGACATTGAGATGGTATTTGTGGCTATGAAGGATGATTCAGATGAAGATGAAAGGTATGTAGAAATTGCACTCATATAAGGTTAGCAAGAATGACATCTGGATTATAGATAGTAGTTGCACTCACCACATGGCCGATGTGTTGACGGGACTCTTGTGACCAGGTCTGCCAACAGAGGTAAGTTATCACCGGGTACTGGGGTACCGGCCAACTTTGCCTATAAAGGTTGTCCAGGAAAATGAGATTCCCCAGTCCTCCAAGAACATGAGAGTCGGTTCTCAATAGTGCTGGGCTCGGTTGGGAGATGTGACTATTTTCAAGGGGGATAGCTAGTTATCTTCAACTCATTCTCTCTGGGGATTCAAGTAGGTGAGGTTTCTCCAAGCATGCTTACACTTAACAAATAAACTAAAAAAGCTCCTACAGGGTTGGAAATATTTTGTCTACCTATAGTTATGTTGAACATTTAAAACATCAACAATACTCTAACACACTACTAAATACCAAAAAAACATACAACCATCAGTTCATATTTTATCAGTAGAAAAGGAAAGGAGGTTGTTAATCTACTTTAATTATTAGAGAAAAGGACATGAAGAACACAAAGCATAAAATACCATCAACCCAGAAGATAGAATGCCAACAACCTCATTGCAATAAATCTCCCTTCTTCATTAAAATTTCTTCCAACAAGCACTGGTGCGTGGTATAATGGTGGCTCCAAGGGAGCATCTAACTACTGAAAGCTTAAACTATGGAGCATTGAGCTCTACAACATGAGAAATGAAAGACTGGTTTTCTATTACTATGGACTGCAAAATCATCAATTTTGCCAACCCTTGGAATGGGGCCAAACTTACTATTTATACACATCTTTCAATCTAACCCTAACCCTAACTTATGTTACACTGTACAATAAAATACATTATCCAGTGGCTGGTACTACCTGCACCACTCTACAAAAGACCTAGAGACGAAATAGGCCTACCATGTCAGAAGAATAAGATGAGAGGTGGAATAGAAGAATTATCCTTGAGAAGAGAGTCGAGAAGAAGAAAGAAGAAATACAATCCCCCAGGGATCGAGGATACATGCCTCATAAATGGGAAAAGTGGCGCCCTGTCTCCGATGTGCCAAGTGTAACATTGAAACGACACCTGGGGAAGACCATCTGTTACAAAACTTCTTGCTGATCTAACATGCCTTGATGTAGCTATCTACCTTCTTACAACCTTTATTAACTACTTTGAAAGTGACCGGTCAGCCTTGGGGACTAGGACACGGGTCACTGAAAGAATACAAAATGTAGGATCTGAGAATCTAAAATCTAGGAACTTGCATTCGAAAAGAATAAAGAATACAAAACACTTAGGTTTTCTCTAGCCCTTAGAGAATCTCTATTTTTGTTTACTATCATTGAAGGTCTGGAGGAGATGATAAATTCTATCTTCATCGATGTCTTTAAGGCCAGCCCACCAGTACTTGGCAACCTCAATCTATTCCCCCATGTCTGGAATATTTCCCTTAAATTCATCGGCCATCTTTACTGCATCGTGACCACTGAGTATCATGTGAGTTATTCACATCATTTGAGCTTTGTCTATCCCCTTTAGGGATTGATACCTTGACTCCATTAACTCATCAAACTTCCCCAGAACATACTCCTCCGGCGTGCATGTGTCAGTGTTGAATGGATCAGCTCTAGAGACCTTCGAGAAAAAAAACTTATATAAATTAAAAGAATATTGTACTGCATTGACCTTATCCTAAATATTCCCCACTATTTTCTTGATTACCCCCAATGTGAGGTCAAGTCTGGAGTTTTGGGTCCTCACAAAATCAAATGACTCTTCTCCCAAAATTTTGGAGTCAAAAACAATCTCCTCTTTGAGGCTGATGAGTTCTTCTAACTCAACCTTCCATCCCTCATAATTCTTGATGCCCCCTCCCATATGGTGATAATGGTTTTGTCCTGATGTAAGATGTGGTGGGCCGCATATAGATCTGGGAGGGTGGGCACTAGGAAACACCAGATGTTTCCCAACTGCAAGGAAACCCATTCATCAACTGCTTGGGCCTTTTTCTTCATCACCCATAATGAGTCTATATCACTCTGTGGAAGTAGTACATATGACATAGAAGCCCCTGGAGGAATAATGCTAATGGGTCAGGCTAGTTCAGTCAACAACCCCATGAGGTTTGCATTTTTCTCTTTTTTTGCCTTGTACTTTTGAGCCTCCTTTTCATAGCGAGCCTCCACTGCTTTGGCTACTTCTTTTAATAGTTTCAATTCACCCTATTTTCCCCTCTTCCCCAGTGACACCTCTGTGACATCATAATCTCTGGCTTCAGCTATTGCCTCATCTGCATCTAGGGAAGGTGTCATGATTACTACAACTATTTCTCCACCCGGCTCAATTTGAAGAGTGTGAACCGTCTAGGATTTTATTAACTTTGCGTAGGTTCTACACCTAATCCATCATCTCCACCAAAGAAAGATGGGCTTTGGGTGTTGATAGGGCCTTTCTCTTTCGAGATTCTATCAACAACTGTGGTGAGTGGGGTGGCTTTCTAGGCAAAACTTGTTCTTGTAAATTCACCCCAATATCCTTTTGTGCCCCCTTAGTAGTATGAGGATCTTCTAGCTCCTTCCCTATATCTTCTATCTCACTGAATATGTTTGCTTTATTGGTACCTTTATCTTTCACCCCACCATCTGTATCTTCAGTAATGTTTGGGTCCTCATTGGTTGCCCTAGGGTTTTCTTCTTCTTGTTCCTATCTTCCTCAGCCTCTGTTGCTGGGATGTCCTCTTCCATTGGTGCATCCTTAGGTAGTGGGGGAGACAATGGGCCAAGGTTTAACATTTGGGCCACAGTGATTACCTCCCCAAACATTACCTTTGGGAGTGGCATTTGGAACATGATAGTTGGGGTCACAGTTGTTCCCGTGGGTCTAGTTTCCCCATCTGATGCCACTTCTTCACTTTTCTTTTGTTGGCCTAATTCTCCCATATCCTATATTTCTGAGACTTCAGAGGTGATCTGTTGCTTTTTCCCCTTTTCTTCTTCTACCTGTTCCTCCTGCTCCTATGCAGGTTCCTGTTCTGGAGCTTCCTCCTACTCCAGGATTTCAGCCTCTGGCTGTTCAATGTCTCCCTAAAAATTCGTAAACTTGTTAGTTCTAAAAACATCATCAAATTCATCATGAGGGGGGGGATTTTCTGGGACATGAGTGGGCTCTGGTTCCTTTTCCAGCTCTGGGGAGTTGGAAGAAATGATTTCTACTTGTGGAATCTGAAGCATCCCTAGCTCCGGTTCTGCCTTCGGCTTTGGATTAAACCTTTGCTTCTGCCTGGTGACCATAGGAGGCCCCACATCCCTAATGGCTGCCTACTCCTCCTCTAGATCCATTCCTGTTTCCTTGACCATTAGTGCTTCTAGTGAAGAGGAATAGGGAGGATGGATAGGTCCACTCATGAGCACCGGAGTAGCCAACCATGGGATTAACTTCTCCCTCATATGTTGGGAGGCCGCTATTGATTGCTTCAGTTGTTATTTTATGGGGGTCACTTATGGAGTTGTCATCTCCATTATTCTTTTTCCCCTATCTTCTCCCTGTGAAGAAGTTCTGGCCCCAGAGTTCAGCATTGGTACTGGATGGGCAACCCTGCGGGTACTCCCGAGGCATACTCTCTTAAAGTATACGTGGCTATGCTCGACCATGTTATGAGTAAATTCCTCAATGGTGAGCCCCTCCTGGGCATTCCAATCCACCAATGGGAGGGACAACTTATCAATCCCCTTTGCCTTGTACTGGAGGTCTATTGTGGGTCCGGTGTCTGAGATGTCATCTAGAAATTTTTGGAGCTTCAAGCTTTCCTTCATCCCCATGGTCATCCGGACATAATGCTGACTCCAGACTTCAACATCATCCTGGAAATATTCCCAGAAGTCCTCCATGTGATATTGGTGGGGCTCTGATGCCCGGGGAAGTGCCAGTGCAATTTTTCCATGCAGATCGAATTCCTTCCGTGTTAGATAGAATTCTGCCATGTTCAAGCTCTTGATTTCGTTGTCTGCCTCCTTAGCTGCAGCGAGATTACACAAGTAATTCCCATACATGATTGGGAATGGAATATTTGTTACCTTCTTTAAGGCATATAAGGCATGCAATTCCATCATTTGCCTGCAATATTCTAAGAGAAATATCATGTTCTCACAATGTTTGGGAAACAAGTAAGGTTTCTTAGAGAAGTCGATTACCGTTATGTATGTATGCTACTAGAATTGTATGTAATAATGGCCATAATTTCTGACCAAATCCATTGCCTCTTTGAAGAGGTGGTACCCTGCATCCCGGGTAGGTGTGAGTAGGTGGTAGTAAATTAAGGCGTCATTCACCTGGCAGAAACTGGGGAAACTAGCCTCCCATTGGATTTGTGAGAAATAATCCCAGGGAGCTTTCTGAACCATGTCGATCCCAAGTACACCTAATGTGAGTAACCCATTGGTGGCGGGTCATTGTTGCGCTAGGGCCCAGATAACATAAGAAGTCATATAAAACTTGCACTTTTCAGCCATTTGAAGGAACTGAGAATCCACATGGTTTGAAATAATGGCGGCCCAATCAAAATACTCCCCGTCGGTGGTGATGCCAAGAAAAAAGTAGTACATCCACCCTATAAATTCCTGGGCATGTGGTTTCCCAAAGACCCGGCATAGTGCTATCATCCCCATCTGGATGCTTTCTTTAAATTTGGACCGGGGGATCTCTAGCTACATTTTCCTGGGGTCCCTCTTTGGAGTCTTGAGCCAATGATTGTTCATGTATTGTCGGGCTGTGACCTCCAATTGCTCAAATTGCGCTAAGGCATCAGCTCTGGTAATGATAGTTGGGTTATTGAACTGAGGGATCCCCAACCCAACTCAAAAATTTGCGGCATCAAGAGACACCATGGCAGTGGGATATCTAGTCAGTTCTGGGGCTGCGAGCATGATAGCCCAGACGGAAGAGTTGTAATGTGCTGCAAGTGTGAGAATCAACTCTGGGGCCTGCACCGAGCATGGGAAATAGGCAGCCTTGAGAATCCTGGAATCCCCGACGCTGATCACCAGTAGATCCCTGGACTGTCGCTGAATGTACACTATCTTGACCAGGGCCTGCATCTCAGCCCACATTCTGACGCTGGTGTTGGTAATTAATTGAACTCTGGAATTGATCTTTGATCCCATGACAGTTTTTTCCTTCACGTACTTCATGCTAAGAGGTAATTTTTCTAAGGCCCTCTCCATTTTAGATCTAACAACTTCCCTAGTGACCACTGTGGAGGGAAGTTCCAGACTTTTGGGTGGTGAAGATGTGGAAGCCTCCAACATTTTAAGGTATGTTGTTCTGGAAACCTGCAAGGCAAGGCAATCGTCAAAATTCATGATTAAGTATTATTTTGGGATCTAGAGATCTTACCACCGAGGCACGTCTTCTCCCTGAAAAGTTAGTTTAGCTCCAAAATCTTGAAAAGTATATACATAATGAAAACTTAGAAAATAAACCTATATCCGGGCCCGAGGGTCTCAACATATCTGATGAAATCAAGATGTGGGTTGGGTGAGGGAAAAATACCCGTGGTCTGAAAAACTAACCGTTGGAAGATGTGCACAAAAAGTGAGTTGTCAGGCCTACGTTAGTGTCACATGGCTACGCAATAAATGGGGAGTTATGGTGACAGTGGTGCCAACTATCTGAATGTGCAGAAAGTGGATACCACTTGGACAGTCTTGAATGTATACATGGGACATAAATGGATCATTAAGGCTGGTTTATGGAGGAGAGAGAAAACCACCTAGTTGAAACTGGCTGAGAGCTGAGCTTCAACCAAGCGGTATTCTTCCCTGAATGAGCTCACAACTTGAATATACATAACAAATACACCTAAACTATAGTAGGGCTGAAAGTTATATACATGGAAACAGAAGGATATACACTAAATACATTAATATACATTATGAACAACAGAACATAGAGTAGCTAATTACACAAAACCACGCAGAAAATGTACAACATATACAAAATCTACATTATTATACACTTGCATAGAAGGTGGACAACCCTCTGGCAGAGCCAACCCACCAATGGGTGGCGAACCAAACAAAGATGCAAAGCAGAGGGGAAACAAAATGGAAACCAAAAAGACAACGATGAAAAAGTAGCAAAAAATGGAAGAACAAACAGGAAAACCAACCTGGAAGCTGAACAAAGGCGAGGAAGGAAAGGTTATAGATGCTCTACAATAGCTCCCACCTCCAAAATTCATGCACATCAATAGAAAATCACCTCATTGTTACTCACTAGGCTCAGAGAAGCATGCACTCAATCCTCGCACTTATCGCTCTTCAATCGCTCTGAAATTGCTCAAGTGTTTTTATCGTGGTAACTGTGAAAATGACAGATGAGTTCTATTTATACCCAAGGTGAAAAACAAGTTACCTTTCCCTCGACAAACTCTGGAATAGGTAGACCTCCGGACTCTGGGCCTGGGGATTCCGTGCTACCATACCATCTTACGAAAAGAAGACATCGTGGCAAAGAATCCCAGAGTTCGGAGTCCGATTCCTAGAAAAGAAATGACCAACTCCGGGATTGGGTCCTAGAGACACAAGGGAAAAAAACAAAAAGAAAAACCAACACTGTGAAAAGAAAACCCGGAGAAAGAAAACAAAGAAACAAAGGAAGAAAGGCAGGCAAGAGCCAAAAGCAGAAAACAAAAAAAAGGGGGACCCAACATTTTGCACACAAAATGTAGGGACGGGGATGCAAGGTGTAACATGGTGATAAAGAAAATTTTAACACTTTTCAGTATTATAATGGTGGAATAGTAAGAATGGGTAATGATACACCTTGTCTAGTTGAAGGTAAAGGAACTATAATGTTAAATAACCTGATTAAATGTGGAAATGCTTATTGGGTAAAAGGATTGAATTATAATCTATTGAGAGTTTCTCAGCTGAATAATTGAGGTCACAGAGTAGCATTTGAGAATAAGAAGGCAAAGATCTTCAATGAATCAGGAAAACTAATTTGTATCGGTGAACAAACTAAAGGTAACTTACTCTATCTGAATGATACTAAAACCACTTTCTTAATGACTAGAAACAAAGACATATGGTTGTGGCACAAAAGATTGTGTCATGTGAATTTTGACAACATGATGAAAATAAGGAGGAGAAATGTAAGAGGCTTATAGACGATGACAAAGCCAGACAACATCATGTACAAGAATTTTCAAAAAGGTAAAATGACTAAGTCTAGTTTCAAAAGTAAAACCCATACATCTTATGACATTCTAGAATTAGTCCATACCGATTTATGTGGACCAATGAGGAAAAATATTTATTATGGAGATAAATATTTTATTCTCTTTATTGATTATTACTCTAGAATGATGGCAGTTATGTTTCTTAAAGATAAATCTAAAGCATTCAAGATGTTTAAATGGTATAAGGCTATGGTAGAAAAGCAAAGTGGTAAGGATTTGAAATGCTTGAGGTTAGATAGAGGAGGAGAATTTATATCAGATGAATTCACTAATTTCTATAATGAGCATGGTATAAAAAGATAGGTTTTTGCACCAAGAACACTACAGTAAAATGGGATTGCTGAGAGAAGGAACAAATCAATAGTTTATTTTGCTAGAACACTTATGATAGAGAAAGGCATCACCCAAATCTTTTGGAGGGAAGCTTTCAGTACTACTGTCTACACACTAAATAGAGTACAATTGAAGAAAGACACAAAGAAGACACCTTATGAGCTATGGTATGGTAAAACACCCAATGTAAGTTACTTCAAAATATTTGGTAGTCAATTTTATGTCTTAAAGGATAATAGAAATGGAAAGCTTGACGCCAAGAGTGATGAAGGTATTTTTTTAGGGTATACTACCAAGAGCAGATCTTATAAATATCTGATCAAGGCTTCTAAAAAAATTGTTGAAAGTGCAAATGTAAAGATAGATGAATTTGCAGAAAAGAATGAGCTGAAAAACACAAAAGAACCAGAGGACTAAAACAAGTTTTTATACTTTGAAGAACCCAAGACTCTACCCAAGCAACAGTGCTTAATTCCAAAACACCAAAATGTTGCAACTGACAGTCAGACTGTTGTTACCGACGGTCAGGATAATAATCAAAATAATGTGCAAGGTGATGAAGAACAGAATGAAGATCAAAATAATGATCAAGATAATACACAAAGAGATGTACCTTTCCTTGCAAGATATGTAAGAAGGAACCATTTAGAAATCAAGATCATAGGAGATAAGAAAGCTGGTACAAGAATAAGAAGTAAGTCTTTAACCTCAAATTGTTTAATTTGTGAGTTTGAGCCAAAATCTATAAATACTGCACTAGATAATGAGGAATGGATAAGTGCTATGAATTATGAGATTGAAAAGATTAAGAAGAACTAGACATGGTCACTTGTGCCAAGACTAGATGACAAGAATGTCATTGGTACAAAATGCTTATTCAGGAAAAAGCTAAACAAGAATGGAGAAGTCACAAAAAACAAAGCAAGACTAGTATGCAAGGGGTATGCACAAGAAGAAGGTATAGACTATGGAGAGACCTTTCCACCTATTGCTAGGATAAAAGGAGCAAGAATAATACTTTCTTATGCTACATTCAAAGGATTCAAAGTATATCAAATGGATGTCAAGTCAGCATTCCTAAATGGAATACTTGAAGAAGAGGTATGCATTGAGAAAACATAAGGGTTTGTCAATCCAGATAAGAGAAACACAGTATGTAGACTTCACAATGCCTTTTATGGATTTAAACAAGCTCCTAGAGCCTGGTATGAATGAATTCATTCCTATCTAATAAGTATTGGATTTGTAAGGACTAGTGAAAATAGTAATCTTTATTTAAAGGAAGATACTGATGCTAACACTTTGATTGCTAAAATATTTGTTGATGACATCATATTTGGAGGCAATGATATGGTATGCAAATAATTTTCTAATGAGATGAGAAAAGAGTTTGAGATGTCTATGTTTGGAGAGATCAATTTCTTTCTTGGTCTATAGATCATTCAACAAAGTGAAGGTATTTTCATTACATAGTCCAAATACATCAAAGAGTTCCTAAAAATATTCAAGATGGAAGATTCCAAACTAGTTGGAACACAAATAGCTACTAGATGTAAGTTAACAAAGGAGGACACGAAAACAGAGGTAAATCAGACTTTGTACAGATCAATGATTGGAAAAATCATGTATATTGTACACACTAGACCAGATATAGCACATGCAGTAGGAATTGTTGCTAGATTTTTTGCTAACCCCAGGGAATCACATATGACTGCTATGAAAATAATTCTAATATATCTAAAGAACACTGAGGAATTTGGCTTATGGTATAGAAGAGAAGGAAAATTTGAACTTAAGGTGTTTACTAACGCTGATTGGGCTGGAAATCTTGATGACCAGAAGAGAACAACTAGAGGAGCATTCTTTATGGGTGATAGACTTGTCACATGGATTAGCAAGAAGAAAGGATGCATCTCTTAGTCTACTGCATAAGTAGAGTATGTTTCTACTGCAAAAATTGCTCAAATATTGCATGGATCAAACAGTTGCTGGAAGGTATGCCTATGAAGATCTTAGATCCAGTTATTATTTACTGTGATAACACTAGTGCAATAAAAATTTCCAAGAATATAGTCATGCATGCCAAGACTAAATACATTGCAATCAAATATCATTATTTGAGAGAACAAATTCAAGAAAAAGAGGTGATACTTGAGTATGTGCAATCAAAAGAATAATTAGCTGATATCTTCACCAAGCCACTGCCCAGGGATACATTTGATTACTTGAGAAAGAGACTAGGGGTAAAACCTTTGTCTACCAGTCAGTAATATGACTGAAGGCTGCATTAGCCTACATATTATAAGAATATCATTCATGTTGATGCAAGCAAAGAGATGAAATTCAAAGATACATCTATATACAGACAGGTATATACCAAAACCGAGCACTAGAGCATATTGATGTATTGTTGATGGATAAGGGGAATTCAAGGAATATATTATGGATGGAGAGAAAAGATCATTTGACATGAATGTCACATATCTGTGAGATATTTGGTTGGCATTGTTGTCAAAGGGAGAGAAATTGTCCATATTATCACATTCTTCTTAGAAAAAAGGGAGAGAGATTATCCATTATCAGATTACTCCAACAGGGAGAGACTATATCCTAAGGGAGAGAAAGTTGTATAAAAGATTACACAAAGGGAGAGTTGCTGACAAGAGAAAAAGACATCACAAAAGAGAAAAAATTCAAAGTAGAGAAATTGACACAAGAAGAGGACTCAACACATCAGAAGACAAAGAGCTACAAGAATCAAATCTAAGCTAAAACAAAGCTTACCAAAGATCAGACATTTATCAGTTATCAGAACAAAAAGATTGGTAGTTTGATGAATCTCAATTGTTGTATTTCATATTATATTAGAAATAGTAGAGTGTGATAATATAGTATGTTGCCATCAATGCTAAAGGGAGAGATTGATGACATGTAACTAATTGAATGTTTGATAATGTTAAGTTGAAGATAATGCAAGGTATTAAATTAGTTAATGGTTTGTATTGTCATTGATGTCAACTTGATATCATTTGAATGATCATGTACATAATGCCAAAGACTTCAGAGAATCAATGGAAAAAAGGTTATGCTTTCAGCAATGCATAAAATTCAAGTATTCACTAAGCGACTGATAACACCGACGGAGTGCACACCTTTGGTAAAGGAAAATAAGAAAAGTCACAGACATACCTGACAAGTAGAAGACAATGTTGCCCAATGAAGCAAAACCACAGGATGCCCGATGAACTAAAAACAAAGTTTCCCAATGAGTAAAAATCCAATGATGCCCGATGGATGGAGATCCCAAAGCTAACTGGAGTCAAGCCAATGAAACTTTCAGTTGTCACTGACAACTAACTATAGAGTTGACTGACAGAACAGAGAGTTCAGAAAATGACAAAATATCTAGATGGAAAGAGCTAAAGAAAGACTTATTTGGTTGTTTTCTTTGTTTTATTTGACCAGAGTTAAGTGATTGATTTTAAGAAGATTTTTATAGTTGGCAAGAAGATAACTACGAGATAAATTAGGAGTTATGTTTTAAATCAAATTGGTAGGATTTTTTTTCAAGCCAAGAATCAAGAATCAAGAAATAGTGAATATCATGTCTATATAAGAGACAAGCTTAATTCATTTACTAATGGGATTAAGGGAAGTGAATAGAAAGAGGATGTTGAAAATAAACTGGTGAAGAATAACTTCATACAGTCCTGATCAATCAAGCTGAAGGAGAGCTAAAGAATTCTACAGACATCGACGAATAGTGAAGCACAACATCATAGAGAAGAATGTGTGAAGCACAAAGAATTGAATTGATACATTGATTAGAGAGGTAGTGTACTTAAATAGATATGAAAATCTACAATTCAAGGTTGCATCATGAACAAGTCATAGTGTTTTAGTTTAACCATTGAAGCATCAAGTCTCTTAACAGAGTAAGACTTAACAATCTTCTATATATTGAGGTACATCCCAAGGAGTTCCAAAAAGGTTGATTTATGAAAGTAGCATTGGATTTCCCTGATACCTATTGATAGTCTAAGAAGGAGGCTGATTCAAGGATGGTAGTAATAGATGACCAATACTAAGTGACAACCTCTATGTATAAAATCCTCTAACAAGATCCCACTAAACAATGTGTTTGTAACCTTTAATAGGGTTGGCTCCTAACAGGGCTCACTTTAGAAGAGTGAAAATTTGGGGTACCGGTCCCTGTGGTTTTTCCCTTAACAGGGTTTCCACATTAAAAATTTATGTGTTATGTGTGTATGATTCATTTATTTATTGTTTTGCATCTGACATAGTTAACACTGGGTTGATCGGTATACTCTACTTATTTACTGAGTTTCAATAAATAGTTATACTTCTTATTGATAATCAAGGAGAATAAGGACAGACAAGGAAAACCGACAGACAGTTAAATCATTATAAGTATTTCATGGCATGCATATTGTAGGGACATAATAATTTGTGGTTTATTTGATTGGTGGTTAAATTTTTGAAGGATAAAATTTTGAGGCCACTAATTCACCCTTACCAACCCCTCTCAGTTATTACTAACAGTAGTTTCTATCGAAAGTCTTTGAATAGAGGTCATTTGCAGAGGTTGACACAAGTCTGAAGTTTTCATGGCTTTGAGGATCAAACACAGGGCTAAAATTGAAGAATAAGGAGATGTCCTTTTGTATCACACAAGTACTCTGAATGAGCTTTTTAACAAATATAGTTTTGAAAATTTTGGAATTAATTAGGCCTACATTTTTTGACATGCATAAAATGTAGTATTATATAAAATATAAACGTCTAGTTTGACGTTCATTGAAAAATATTAGAAAAAAGAAACATAATTGAAAAATAATAGTTCCCTTCATCTTCGAGTCTACTTTATATTTAAAAAAAAATTGAATTTTGATAAATACACAACAAGTTATAAGCTATGTAGTCATGGTATGTCAAAATTATAGTTTACTCAACTTCAAACATACATAAAATATGCAATAATCATGAAAATGTAGTCAAACCAATTGCATGCCCTCCATATGGATATCATAAAGCTAAATTTGAAAGAAGTGCTTTGATATCTATTTTAGAAAAAAAATTATGCTCTATGAAATCAATGTAGCTCTTTAAAAATGACATTTTCAAGAACAAAGCAGTTTTCGTGCGAGAAAAAAAACCATTCAAATAAATTCAGAAAAAAAATTAAAAAAGTTATATTTAGAATCTAGACAAAAATTCTAAAAGACTCTAGTTTACTTCATCTTCAGATTTACAACAGTTTAATGACAATATGCATCAAAATCTAAAATGCTTTTTTCAAAATATAGAATTCAGTGTCCGTTCAGGAAAAAAAGTGTAACCCACTATTTTGTGTTCACCCCTATGTTACCACAAGTCTATATTCCTTCCATTCAACATTACATTTTCCAGCGAAGTACTTTTGAAAATAAAAGAAAATACAGACAAGTAATGACCCATACTTGAAAGACTTATGTTAGTAATAACTGAGAGGGGGGGTGAATCAGTGGCCTCAAAAATTTATCCTTTAAAATTTAATCCACCAATCAATACACCTCAAATTATTAAGTCCCTACAAGATGTAAGCCTTGAAATAATTAACTATCTATTGGTTTACCTTGTCTGTCCTTATTCTCCTTGATTACTGATAAGAAGTAAAACTTGTTTACCGAAGCTCAGTAAATATGCAGTGTAAACCAATCAATCCAAAAATGCATATGTGAAATGTAAAACAATAAAGTAATAAACCATACACACATAACACATGGATTTTAACATGGAAACCATGTTAAGGGAAAAAACCACTGGGACCGGTACCCCAAATTTTCACTCTTCTAAAGTGAGCCCTGTTCGGAGCCAACCATGTTAAAGGTTACAAACACACTGTTAAGTGCGACCTTGTTAGAGGATTTTTATACATAGGTTGTCACTTAGTATTTGGCATCTATGCTACCATCCTTGAATCAGCCTTTAGACTGTCAATAGGCATTATGCTAATCTTACTACCATCCTTGAATCAGCCTCCTTCTTAGACTGTCAATAGGCTTTAGGTAAGACTGATGCTACCATCATCAATCAACCTTTTTGGTAATCTGTTAGGATATACCTCAATTATAGAAGACAGTTAAGTCCTGCTCTGTTAAGAGACTTAATACTTCAATGGTTAAACTGAAACACAATGACCTGTTTCTAATGCAACTTTGAATTGCAGATATATAGATCTATTTATGTACAATACCGCTCTAATCAATGTATCAATTCAATTCCTTTGCACTTCACAATTTTTTCTCTTTGATGTTGTGCTTCACTATTCGTCGGTATGTACAGAATTCTTTAGCTCTCCTTAGCTTGATTGATCAGGACTATATCAAGTTTATCCTTCACCAGTTTCTCTTCAACATATTCTTTCAATTCACTCCCCCGTGTATCTGATTGCTTACAGAAATGAATTATGTTTGTCTCTTATATAGATACGATATTCCTTTATTTCTGATTCTTGATTCTTGGCATGAAAAAAAATCCAGCCAAATTGATTTATGACTTTAACTCCTGATTTATCTCGTAGTTATCTTCTTGCCAACTGTATAAATCAATTGCTTAATTATGACTGAATAAAACAAATAAAACAATCAGTTAATTCTATCCTTAAGCTCTGCCAACTAGATATTTTGTCATTTTCTGATCTCTCTGTTCTATTGGTCAATTCTGTAGTTGACTGCCGGTGACAACTGCCAGTTCCATCGATGTAACTTTAGTTAGCTTTAGGATATTCATCCATGGGGCATCATTGGATATTTCTCATCAGGCAACTCTTTTTTTAGCTTGTTGGTCATCCTGTGATTCTTCTTCATCAGGCAACATTGTCTTCTGCTTGTCGGGCATCACTATGACTTTATCTCTGTCTACACCGATGGTGTGCACTCCGTCAGTGTGGTCTATCACTTAGTGAATACTTGACTTTTATGCATTTCTGAAAGCATAACCTCTATTCCATTGATTCTCTGAAGTCTTTGGCATTATGTACATGACTATATAGATGATATCAAGTTGACATCAATGACAATACAAACCACTAACTGGTTTAATGTTTTGCATCATCTTCAACTTAACATTATCAAACATTCAATCAGTTACATGTCATCAATCTCTCCCTTTGGCATTGATGGCAACATGTTATATTATCATACTATACTATTTCTAATACAACATGAAATACAATTGTTGAGATTCATGAAATTACCAAACAGTTTGTTTTGATAACTGATAAAAAATGTCTGACCGCCGGTAAGCTCTATGTTAGCTTAGATTTGTTTCTTGCAGCTTTCCTTGTTTCTTCTTCTGATGTGTTGTGTCCTCTATTTGTGTCAATTTCTCTCTTTTGACTTTTCTACTTCTTGATGTCACTATCTTTTATTTGCAACTTTTATACACATTCTCTCCCTATGGGTATGATCTCTCCATGTTTGGAGTAATCTGATAATGAATATTTTCTGATGATAATATGGATACATTCTCTCCCTTTGACAACAATGCCAAACAAATATTTGACATTCTGTCAAACAATTTCTTCTATCCATAATATATTCCTTTAATTTCCCTTATCCATCATCAATATAACAATATGTTCTGGTGCTCGGTTTTGATATATACCTTTCTATATATAGATGTAGCTTTGAAGTTCATTTTCTGCTTGAATCAATTATGAATGATATTCTGATAATATATGGCTAATGTGGCCTTCAGTCCTTTTACTAACTGGAAGATATGGGTTTGACCCCTAGTCTTTTTCTTAGGTACTCAAATGTATCCTTTGGCAGTGGCTTGGTGAAGATATCAGCCAATTGTTCTTTTGATTGCACATATTCAAGTATGACATCTTTTGCTTGAACTTGTTCTCTTAAATAATGATACTTGATGGCAATGTGTTTAGTCTTTGCATGCATGACTGGATTCTTGGATATATTTATTGCACTGGTATTATCATAATAGATAATTATTAGTTCTATGATCTTCATATGCATACCTTCTAGCAACTTTTTGATCCATGCAATATTTGAGCAGTTTGCAGCAGCAGCAATATATTCTACTTCTGCAGTAGACTAAGAGATGCATTCTTGCTTCTTGCTAATCCATGTGACAAGTCTGTCACCCATAAAGAATGCTCCTCCAGTTGTGCTCTTTTGGTCATCAAGATTTCCAGCCCAATCAGCGTTGATAAAAACTTTCAATTCAAATTTGCCTTCTCTTCTATACCATAAGCCAAATTTCTCAGTATTCTTTAGATATCTTAGAATTCTTTTTATAGCAGTTATATGTGATTCCATGGGGTTAGTAGAAAATCTAGCAACAATTCCTACTGCATGTGCAATATCTGGTCTAGTGTGTACAACATACATGAGTTTTCCTATCATTAATCTATATAGAGTTTGATTTACCTCTATTGTCTTATCTTCCTTTGTTAATTTGCATCCAATAGGCATCGGTGCTCCAACAGGTTTGGAATCTTCCATCTTGAATATTTTTAGGAGTTCTTTGATGTATTTGGACTATGTAATGAAAATACCTTCACTTTGTTGAATGATCTATAGACCAAGAAAGAACTTGATCTCTCCAAACACAGACATCTCAAATTATTTTCTAATCTCATCAGTGAATGATTTGCATAGCATATCATTGCCTCCAAATATGATGTCATCAACAAATATTTCAGCAATCAAAGTGTTAGCATTACTATCTTCTTTCAAATAAAGATTACTATTTTCACTAGTCCTCATGAATCCAATACTTATTAGATAGGAATGAAGTCATTCATACCAGGCTCTAGGAGCTTGTTTCAATCCATAATAGGATTTTTGAAGTATACATACCATGTTCCTCTTGTCTGGATCCACAAACCCTTTTGGTTGTTCAATGTATACTTCTTCGTCAAGTATTCCATTTAGGAATGTTGACTTAACATCCATTTGATATACTTTGAATCCTTTGTATGCAGCATAAGCAAGTAGAATTCTTACTCGTTCTATCCTAGCAATGGGTGCAAAGGTTCCTCCATAGTCTATACCTTCCTCTTGTGCATACCCCTTGCATACTAGTCTTGCTTTGTTCCTTGTGACTTCTCCATTCTTGTTCAGTTTGTTCCTGAATATCCATTTTGTACTGATGACATTCTTTTCATTTGGTCTTGGCACAAGTGACCATGTCTTGTTCTTCTCAATCTATTCAATCTCATCATTCATAACACTTATCCATTCTTCATTATCAAGTGCAGCATTGATAGATTTTGGTTCAAACTCACAAATTAAGCATTTTGAGTTTAAAGACTTACTTCTTGTTCTTGTACCAACTTTCTTATCTCCTATGATCTGGTCCTCTGGATGATTCCTTCTTACATATCTTGCAAGTATAGGTACATCTCTTTGTGTATTAGTTTGGTTTTCATTACCTTGCACATCATTTTGTTCATTATCCTAACCTTCGGTAGCAACATTCTGACCGTCGGTTGCAACATTATGTTGTTCTGGATTTAAGCACTATTTCTCAGGTAGAGTTATGGGTCCTTCACAATATACAAACTTATTGTAGTCCTCTGGTTCTTTTGTGCTTTCCAGTTCATTATTTTCTGCAAATTCATCAATCTTCACATTCACACTTTCAACTATTTTATTAGAAGCCTTGAGTAGACATTTAAAAGCTTTGCTTTTTGTAGAATACCCCAAAAAAATACCGTCATCACTTTTGGCATCGAGATTTATATTTCTATTATCTTTTAAGACATAACATTGACTACCAAATATTTTGAAGTAACTTACATTGGGTGTTTTACTATACCATAGCTCATAAGGAGTCTTCTTTGAGTCCTTTCTCAATTTTACTCTGTTAAGTGTATAGACAGTAGTGCTAACAGCTTCCCTCCAGAAGATCTAGGTGATGTCCTTCTCTATCATCAGTGTTCTAGCATAATCAATTATTGATCTATTCCTTCTTTCAGCAATCCCATTTTGCTGTGCTGTTCTTGGTGTAGAAACCTATCTTTTTATACCATGCTTGTCACAAAAATTAGTGAATTCATTTGATATAAATTCTCCTCCTCTATCTAATCTTGAACATTTTAGATCCTTACCACTCTATTTTTCTACCATAGCCTTGTACCATTTAAACATCTTTTATGCTTCAGATTTTTCTTTTAGAAACATGACTCTCATCATTTTAGAATAATCATCAACAAAGAGAATAAAATATCTATCTCCATAATAGCTCTTTGTCCTCATTGGTCCACATAATTCAGTATGAACTAATTCTATAATTTCATCAGATGTATGGGTTTTACTTTTGAAACTAGATTTTGTCATTTTACCTTTTTGACAATTTTTGCACATGATGTTGTCTGGCTTCATAATTGTCGGTAAGCCTCTTACACTTCTTTTCCTACTTATTTTCATCATGTTGTCAAAATTCACATGACACAGTCTTTTGTGCCACAACCATATGTCTTCATTCTGAGTCATCAGGCAAGTGGGGTTAGTATCATTCAGATAGAATAAGTTACCTTTGGTCTGTTCACCGGTACCAATCAGTTTTCTTGATTCATTGAAGATCTTTGCCTTCTTGTTCTCAAATGCTACTCTGTGACCTGAATTATTTAGTTGAGAAACACTCAACAAATTATAATTCAATCCTTTTACCCAATAAGCATTTTCACATTTAATCAGGTTATTCAGCATTATTGTTCCTTTACCTTCAATTTGATAAGGTGTATCATTTCCCAATCTTACTATACCACCTTTATAGTATTCAAAAGTATTAAACTTTTCTTTGTCACCAGTCATATGGTGAGTTCAGCCACTATCTATAATCTTGATATCATTCTTACTAATCTTAGATATGAGTCTAGTTTCTTCATACCTTTCATCTTCATCTGAATCATCCTTCACAGCTACAAATACTATCTCGATATCATCATCTGGTTTGGTGTCAGTATCTTCATCTTTGTAAGAAGCTAGATAGCTAGCCTTCTTGACTTTATCCTTGTAATCTCAGGTATCATTTCTTTCTAATCGTCGGTAACCTCTGTAATATTTGTTATCACCTCTATCAGATTTCTTCTCAAAAGATCTGTTATCACTTCTGTCATCTTTTCTTTTCTTAGAACATCTTGTATCAAAGTGTCCAATCTCTTTACAATTGAAACATACAAGTGGTAACTTGCCTTTGTATTTACCTTTTCCTCTTTGCATTCTTCTCGCCATGAGTGCTTCTATTTCATCTAGATCTTCTTCTTCACTTTCACTTTCACTGTCTCTTCTAGATGGGTGTCTCTGACTAGATTTGCTTTTTCTCATAGAAGACTTAAATGTAGACTCTAAACATGATAATACACTATTATCAAAATTATTCATCTCAAATGAAATTATTCTACCAATTAGGCTATCAAGAGTGACTGTATTGTTTTCTACTGCTCTCATTTCTTGAATAGCAGAGACTCTAATTGCATATACAGGAAATAAGGTTCTTAAGATTTTAATTACCACTGTCTCCTCTTCAAGTGTACCTCCAAAGCCTCGTATAGAATTGACTACTTCTTTTATTCTAGTGATGTACTGATTGATGTTTTCACCTTCTTTCATTTTGAGATCATCAAACTTTCCTCTAAGGCTTTTTGCCTTGGCTCTCAGAACATTTGTATCACCTCCATGTACAAGTTTTAGCTTATACCACATTGTCTTTGCATTTTTGCAATCTTTGACATCCTCAAATTCAACATCAGAGAGTGAGGAATAAATCTCTATAACCATGCAGTTATGTTCATGATTTACTCTCAATTGATCTACCGTCAATGGTCCTGTAGGAAACACATATTTAGTATCTAAGTATTGAGTAATATCATTTCCAATACCTGATAAGTGAAGTCTTATTTTTCTTTGCCATGAAGAAAAATTTTCTTTGTTCAACTTGGGCACATCTCATCTATTCATCTTGTGATCTTTACTTACGTCTTGAAACCTTCCTTCTAAGCACACAAGATCTAATACCAATTGTTAGTAATAACTGAGAGGGGGGGTGAATCAATGGCCTCAAAAATTTATCCTTTAAACTTTAATCCACCAATCAATACACCTCAAATTATTAAGTCCCTACAAGATGTATGCCTTAAAATACTTGAAATAATTAACTGTATGTCATTTTACCTTGTCTATCTGTATTCTCCTTGATTACCGATAAGTAGTAAAACTTATTTACCGAAGCTCAGTAAATATGCAAAGTAAACCAATCAATCTTGAAATGCATATGTGAAATGTAAAACAATAAAGTAATAAACCATACACACATAACACATGGATTTTAATGTGGAAACCCTGTTCAGGGAAAAAACCACTTGGATCGGTACCCTAAATTTTCACTCTTCTGAAGTGAGCCCTGTTAGGAGCCAACCTTGTTAAAGGTTACAAACACACTGTTAAGGGAGACCTTGTTAGAGGATTTTTATACATAGGTTGTCACTTAGTATCTAGCATCTATGCTACCATCCTTGAATTAGCCTTTAGACTGTCAATAGGCTTTATGCTAATCTTACTACCATCCTTGAATCAACCTCCTTCTTAGACTATCAATAGGCTTTAGGTAAGACCGATGCTACCATCATGAATCAACCTTTTTGGTAATCTGTTAGGATATACCTCAATTATAGAAGACGATTAAGTCTTTCTCTATTAAGAGACTTAAAACTTCAATGGTTAAACTGAAACACAATGACCTATTTGTAATGCAACTTTGAATTGCAGATATTTAGATATATTTATGTAAAATACCTCTCTGACCAATGTATCAATTCAATTCCTTTGTGCTTCACACTTTCTTCTCTATGATGTTGTGCTTCACTATTCGTCGGTGTCTGTAGAATTCTTTAGCTCTCCTTAGCTTGATTGATCAGGACTGTATGAAGTTTATCCTTCACAAGTTTCTCTTCAGCATCTTCTTTCAATTCACTCTGACATGAATCTGATTGCTTATAGATATGAATTATGCTTGTCTCTTATATAGACATGATATTCCTTTATTTATGATTCTTGATTCTTTATTCTTGGCGTGAAAAATAATCTAGCCAAATTGATTTACGGCTTTAACTCCTGATTTATCTCATATTTATCTTCTTGCCAACTGTATAAATCAATTTCTTAACTATGACTAAATAAAACAAATAAAACAATCAGTTAGTTCTATCCTTAAGCTCTGGCAGCTAGATATTTTTTCATTTTCTGATCTCTCTATTCTGTCAGTCAATTCTGTAGTTCATCGCCAGTGACAACTGCCAGTTCTGTTGGTGTAACTTCAGTTAGCTTCAGGATCTCCATCTATTGGGCATCATTGGATCTTTCTTGTTGGGTATCCTATGATTCTGCTTCATCGGGCAACACTGCCTTCTGCTCGTCAGGCATCACTCTGACTATATCTCTGTCTATACCAATGGTGTGCACTCCGTCGTTGTGGTCTGTCACTTAGTGAATAATTAAATTTTATGCATTGCTGAAAGCATAACCTCTATTCTATTGATTCTCTAAAGTCTTTGGCATTATGTACATGACCGTACAGATGATATCAAGTTGACATTAATGAAAATAAGAACCACTAACTAGTTTAATATTTTGCATCATCTTCAACTTAACATTATCAAACATTTAATCAGTTACATGTCATCAACTTATTCTTATGATTTGCAATTTTTTCCCTATTAACAATCATTTGATCAGATAGCAATTCACACAGGTTGTATGGTACATTCTCACTCACCATTTTTTATGCAGCATGGATTTCTCCATGAGGAATGATGTTTTTGTTAGAATGAATTTAAAATAACTGAGAGGGGGTGTGAATCAGTTATCCTCAAGTCTAGATGTACCAATTGAAACTTTATAATACTTTAAACAACTCAGATCTTCTCGGTAGAAACAACATATGTCAAAAACATAAATATGCAGTTTACTGTTCAAATGTAATCAGCTTGGAGAAACTTAACAGTAAAACACAACATAAACAATCACATAATTTGACAACAATATTTAATGTGGAAATCCAATTTGGGAAAAACCACCAGTAACATGCTACCAAATTTTCACTCTTATAAAGTGAGATCTGCTAGGAGCCATCCTTGTTAAAAGGTTACGAAACACATTGCTAAATGTGACCTGGTTAAATGATTTAATCACCCTATCAGGAGTGGACTTGTTAGAGGTCTTAGAACATTCCACTTGAATGTCACCTTGCTCAAAGGATTTATACAATGGCTATTAGGTCAACCTAGTTAAAGGATTTTGACTTATACAATGGTTAGAAAGTAATCAGCAAGTGTGATCTGATACATACAACTTACTTTGCAAATCTAGATCCAATTCATCTCTTATGCTAATTCACTAAGTGGCATCCATTCTTATTTCAATCTTTAGATCTACTTGGAAATCTGTCAAGAAATCACTTTCGCAACTCTGTACTTCTCTATTCAGCCTTCTCTGCTAGATCATGCAAATCAGTCAATTAACCATGCAATTCTATTGCATACACTTTTCACATTCATCTCACAACTTTGAATAATCCCTTGACGTTATCTTATACCTCTTCATCTAGGTGAAATAAATCTTTGTCTCTTAATAAAGATCGTAGATCTTAGGTTAGGTTAGATCCAATAGATCTTTCCATCATTTACATTTAATTTACTTCTCCAAATAAATCTCTAATTAAATATTGGATCCATGCGTTAATTATAGTTACCCATGCATTTAAATAGTGTGGACCAATCATGCTTATCCTTAATTAACTTTACATATCCCAATAAATTCAATTATATCGGCTAGAGATCTCAAATCTCAACAATTACCAAAATACTAACGCTCGTCCAACACTGTGCTCTTCCACTCAGTCATCATTGTTTTCCTCGACAATTTACTAGTGCTCAGTCAACACAAAGTTCACTCGACATATAATGTTCCCAGTAAACTGACATCATAACTTAGTGTTATAGATAAACAACACATTACTTTTTCAATGTGCCAACTAATCAAGTACCCTTGTCATTTCCCATAACTCAACCATTTCAATCAGCCTTCTCTTTATCCTTGCCTTCAAATCTTCTTCAACAATCAATATATATGGTACTCAAACAGATATAAATAGTCTCACCAATTAATGTTTGACATCAATGACAAAACAAAAACTTTTTACAATGTATCTTTCCAACAATATCCCTCTTTGGCATTGATGGCAACACTAAACATTAAAACAATAATTTTACAAACATAGTTACCATACAATCCAAAAAGTGTGTCTGTGTTTCTTGATATGAAAAAATATTCATTAATGTCTTTAGCTTCATTCTGATTCTCATCTTGTAAAACATTTCTCCCTCTGTGTCTATAATCACACTAAAATATTTTTATTTCTATTCATCTGTAGACTCCCTCTTTCAGTAATTTCTCCCTTTTAATCTAAGTATAGTAAACTCTCCCTCTTTGACAACAATGCCAAAGATGTTGACATCTTCATCATCCAAATTCTTCTTTTCTTACTTAGTATCATATTTTTCCTATCATCTTACTTATGAATGATCCTCTTTTCTATCCTTTTCTTTCTTTCACAGCTTTAGGCAGCTTCCAAAAGTGTGACTGCCTGTGCATCAATGTGTCAAATATTCTAAATATAACATTTGATGCAATAGTTCCATGTTGAACTAATCAGCCTCAGTTAGGGGAATCACCCCTAATTTACTTCGCAGATACTCATGAGCATCCTTGGGTAGTGCTTTTGTAAATATGTATGCTAACTATTCCTTAGTATACACATATTCTAGTCTTGATAGCTCCCTCAAGTAATGATACTTGATAGCTAGATGCTTTGTCTTAGAGTGCATCATAGGGTTCTTAGAAATATTAATGGCACTCATTTTATTGCAATATATAACAACTAGTTCTGTGATCTTCTCTTTCATTCCTTTTAGTAGTATCTTTAACCACACAATATTAGAGCAGTTAACTACTACTGCCACATATTTGGCTTCAACTATAGATTGTGAGGTGCAATTTTGTTTCTTTCTTGTCCATGAAACCAATCTCTTTCCCAAAATAAATACACCACATGTGGTGCTTTTCCTGTCATCCACATTTCCATCCCAATCATTGTTATTGTAATACAAACCATATTTATATGTTCCTTTCAAATATCTTAGAATTCTTTTTACTGCCATCATATGAGTTTCCTTGGAATTGGCATAAAATCTTGCAACAATTCCAACAACTAGAGCAATATCAGGTCTGTTATGCACAACATATTGCAGTTTTCCAATCATTGACCTATAAAGTGTTTGATTCACTTCCTTTGTATCTTCATTTTTTGTTAACTTCTATCCAGTATCAATGGCTGTAATTATTGGTTTTGATTCTTCCATTCCAAAAAAATTTAGTATCTCCTTGACATATTTTGATTGAGTAATATAGATACCATTCTTCATTTGATATATTTGTAAGCCAACAAAGAATTTGATCTCACCAAACATAGACATCTCAAATTCAGTTTGCATCTCTTTTGCAAATGTTTGGAAAACACATCTTCACAACCAAATATAATTTCATCAACAAAAAATTCAGCTAATGAAGTACCTTTATTTTGTTATGTCTTCAAATACAAATTGTTGTTGTCATTGGTTCTTGCAAATCTAATCTTTATCAGATAATTGTGCAATCTCTCATACCATGATCTTGGTGCTTGCTTTAGTCCATATAGTTCCTTATGTAGTCTACAAACCATGTTCCTCTTTCTTGAGTAAACAAATCCATCAGCTTGTTTAATGTACACTTCTTCTAATATCCCATTCAAGAATGTTGACTTTACATCCATCTGATAAAATTTAAAATCTTTGTAGGATGCATATGCAAGTAAGGTTTTGAATCCTTCCAACCTTGCAACTGGGGTGAATGTTTCTCCATAATTAATTCATCCCTCTTGTGTATAACCCTTGCATACCAGTCGAGTTTTGTTCCTTGTTACTTCTCCATGTTAATTTAGCTTATTTCTGAATACCCACATAGTACCAATTACATTTTTTTCATTCGGCCTAGGTACAAGTGTCCAAGTATTATTCTTTTCAATCTGTTCAATCTCTTCATTCATGGCGTGTATCCAGCCTGCATTCACTAAAGCATCTTTTACTGTTTTAGGCTCAAAATCACATAACAACCATGTACCGTTTCTTAACTTACTTCTTGTCATAACTGTAGAATCCTTTAATCATAGGATTTGATCAGGTTTGTGGTGCCTCCTCACATACTTTGGTAGAGTAGGTTCTTTCTTTGCTTCATATTCATTGTTCTCATTCAATTCAGGTTGATTTTGTGTCTCGGCATCTCCATTAGATAGCTCAGCCACTACCTCCTATTTCCCGACAACCTCATTCTATGACTCGGTAGGTGCTTGCTATTGCGCAGAAACCTCATTCTCAGGTTCAGGTAATATATTAGAATCTTCCTCATCTAGATGGACAAATTATTTGTATCTTTCAGGGTCCTATGTGCTTTCTCCTTCATTTCTTTCTGCATATTCATCAATTCTAACATTTGCACTTTCCACAATTTTGTTAGTGTTAGAATTCAAACAATTATATACTTTACTTTTAGTTGAATAGCCAAGAAATATGCCTTCCTCACCTTTAGCATCAAGTTTTCTATTTCATTTATCCTTCAGTATGAAGCATTTACTTCCAAAAACTTTGAAATATCTTATATTAGGTGCATATCCATACCATAGCTCGTAAGGTGTAGCATTAGTAGTTTTCTTGACTTGTACTCTGTTCAGGGTATAGACTATTGTACTCATAGCTTCTCTCCAATATTTGTGTGCAACATTTTTCTCCATCATTAGTATTCTAGCACAGTCCATGATAGATCTATTTCTTCTTTCAACAATACCATTCTGTGGTGGTGTCCTAGGTGCGGCCATCTGTCTTTTTATACCTCAGTCATTTTAGAACATGTTAAACTCGTTAGAAATAAACTCACCTCCTTGGTCAGATCTCAAGCATTTCAAACTTTTACCTGTCTCCTTTTCAACTTTTGCCAAGTACCACTTAAATAAATGGAATGTATCAAATTTTTCTTTAAGAAACATAACAATCATCATTCTAGAGTAATCATCAAAAAATAGAATGAAATATCTATCTCCACAGTAACTTTTCTCACCAATGGGACAACAAAGGTCAATATGAACTGTTAAACTTTGATCAGATAATATGTTTGAGATTCACTTTCAAATTTTTGATATATATATAATCTTAAACTATTATATATATAATTTAATAATCAATGTATATTTATTATATGTAATAATATATATTGAAATATATTGTATCTTGTTATAATGCTGAGTGGAGACTGCGTAACTATCTGAAAGACTGAGACTGTTGTAATGTATGTTTCATTTTCTCGATTGCAGCAGTCAACGGTATTAATATGTTTTACAGTTAGTTTGGAGAGTCACGTCCAAGATGGACATGACTCCATGAGGAGTCACATCCATCATGGACATGGCTCTTTATATCAACTTACATGCCCATCGACGTTTTAATGTCGATCTTCAAAGACACTTAACAAACTGCGAATATTATAGTCGGTGTTTAAAATAAAACAATATTTGATTGGTTTTCTCGATATATATGATATAATAATATTTGAATTACTTTAACTTTATATATATAATATAACTATATATAATAATAATGTACATTATTATTATTATATATATTTATATATATATAGTTATATATGCATAATTAAAATAATCATTATATATATATATATATTGTTCTTTTATTTATTTATTTATTTATTTGTACCGACCGAAGCTATATACATTAACACTCCCTCTTAGCTAGAGAGGATAAATATATTACCAGAAGGTGATATGTGAGTATAGATAATCATTTTTTTTTATTATTATTATACCATTTTACTAATATCAGAAGTAATTTTCTACAAGTATCAAGTTCATGATAGTCACCATGTACTCAGCGCAATGGTCTCCAAATATCAACTCACAAGATATTCACCAAGTGCTCAAAAATTATTATCATGAGTAATGGTATCCAAGTATCAAGTCCATGATACTCACCATTTACTCAGAGTATTGGTCTCCAAATATCAAGTTCATGATATTCACCAAGTACTCAAGATAATGTGAGTATAGATAATCATTCATAATATATATCATTTTACTGATATCCAGAACGATGGTCTACAAGTATCAAGTCCATTATACTCACCAAGTTCTCAGAGCAATGGTATCCAAATATCAACTCACAAGATATTCACCAAGTTCTCAGAATGATTATCATGAGTAATGGTATCCAAGTATCAAGTCCATGATACTCACCAATTACTCAGAGTAATGGTCTCCAAATATCAAGTCCATGATATTCACCAAGTACTCAAGATAATGTGAGTATAGATAATCATTCATAATTTATATCATTTTACTGATATCCAGAACAATGGTCTACAAGTATCAATTCCATGATACTCACCAAGTGCTCAGAGCAATGGTCTCCAAATATCAACTCACAAGATATTCACCAAGTGCTCAGAATGATTATCATGAGTAATGATCTCCCAGTATCAAGTCCATGATACGCACCAATTACTCAGAGTAATGGTCTCCAAATATCAAGTCCATGATATTCACCAATTAATTAAATATGTCTTGTATGATATGTGCACTAGTATCACACATGTGATACTTATCATATAGACATGATAAATCATGGCAAGTCTACAGATGTTGCATTACATAATATCCACCATGAAGATCTCTAAATCATCTATGGTTTATTTAATGATATCAGCCTTATGATATCTACCATGATGTCTAGGATCCTAACCATCATGACATGTCCACAGATATCAAGTCAGATGATATCCATCATGATGGAGATGTTGAAAAGTCGTCACCTCACAACATCAATTAAATACAAGTGTTCATTGTCAAAAAGTCGTCACCTTTCTCCAATGTTCACAGGAGGGTTGTAAGTCCCAGAGTCACACACATGAAATCCACCTTAACTCATCTCAGAGGGTGAATCCAAGGGCTTTAACCTTAGACTTCTTCTCTCAAAGAGAAGAATGCAATAAAGTACATATTAAAAAAATCATTGATGCTGATACTCCCTCTCAACAAGGGATTTATTCTCCACAACTCCAAGCTTGTCCCAAAAATGCACAAACTTTACTTTGGCAGGAGGCTTGGTGAGAATATCGGTCGTCCAATCTTTAGTGATAATGTACCTTGTCTGAATACTAGAGAAACCATCTCTCCATGGTCTACTCCCTCTGAATCAAGTTCCTCAAATGTTAGCTAATGCAAATTCTCTAGCTTCTCCCTCTGTCATAAAAGCATGCTATATTCACATACTCCAATTTTGGAAGATATCTTCCTCCAAGAGACTCTCATCATTTGGCACATGATTTATTTGTTCAATGATCACACCATTGTTTGCAAGAGTGATTTCCTATACACAAATGTACTTGTCTAATTCCATAGTAACATGAGTGAATGTAATAAACTATGAATTTATCTCGAGAGTTTGTAACACTAGACATTAATGATTAATGTGGCTCTCTTCTGAAGCTTCAAGTACATGCATCAACCTCTTGACCTTCTCATCCAAGGTTTCCTCTAATAGATTGTCAGACTCCCTCTGAATCTGATGTCCATCTTCAATTTAGTTCATAACTGCAAGTATCGAGTTTTCTTTCCCTTGAATGCAATTTCTTATGCTTCTTGATCTGTCCTGAAGGCATTCCAAAGAGATATTATAAATAGTTCATAAAACTAAACTAAGAAGCATACAAGATTTACTGTCTCAACATTATAGCATGAATTAATGACTCAAAAAATTCATAAGCATTATTCAAGAGTATGAAATACTTATCTCTATATATGTATGATACTCCTGGGCAATTCACAACAAACTTATGACAAGCTGTTGAGAACACCACATCATTTAATGCCTCTGTTACAACATGATTCCCATATGCTTTGTTTCTAGGAAATGACTACACAATATGCTTCACATTAGCCAAAGTTTGGAACCATATAATATATAGACTTCGGCAACCAAGTAGATTATTTCCACTCATGGCAATTAAGGGACCGATGAAGCCAAACCCACTAAGTTGGCAATAGACCCCAATTCACATAATTTTATGGATGATAGTTTCATAGCAGTATTGATCTGCTCAAGCAAGCATTATATCTGGATTCTATGATATGCCAATTATCCCTATATTGGGTGTTTGTTTTGTGTTTAGTATGTTGATCCATAAATCCGCTTCTTTATTATTTACATAATTCCCTAGTCACTGTGACCAAAAACTCGATCGCAAATGAAAATATACTCAAAGATGTATACACTGCTCCACCAGAAAAAATATAGAAAAAGTATACAATGCTCCTGACTAACAAGGAGTGGCTCCTGGGAGATGTGTGACCACAATCAATAGAAAATTGATAAACATTGCTAATTGCAGATCAAGCGTGTCATCATTAAGCGTCACATCCTTAGCATTATTACATCCTACAATTTGAGCAAACTGAGAACATATCCGCACAGTA
This sequence comes from Thuja plicata, assembly GCA_018584345.1. NCBI lineage: Eukaryota > Viridiplantae > Streptophyta > Pinopsida > Cupressales > Cupressaceae > Thuja > Thuja plicata. Next base: position 2,210,968 of record MU224596.1, on the reverse strand, counting down.
TCGTATGTTCATCTACTAGTTACTAAGAGTGACAATGACACTCTTCCTCAGCATTGCGATCACATGATAGTAACTACAAAAGTCACACATCATCATCATCGCAAAAAATGCTATCAATTTGAACATCATCATCAATTCGATACTCCAAGATAGCGTACTCACAAATAATTGGTCAGAATAGACCATAGTGACTACCATCAATTCGCATCCTCATTAGAGTTAAACAATTTCCCAGAAATAAAATTCTCAGGCGATCAAGCATTGCAGTCTCTTGATCATAGTTCTTCACAGTATCCAAACATAGATTCCATCCTCATGACAAAATCATGTGAATCGGATCATAAATCTTGGTAAGCTCAATCTTGACCAATGGAATGAGAAATGAGGAATGACCAGAGATGTGGTATTCTAAGACCAATCACATATCATGCCCCTTTCAATAAACATTGACCAAGATCCAATGAGACAGAATGCCAAACTCAAAATGTCTCTAACTGACATTGATTGTGCCAAGGAACTAGATCAATTAAAGAACATCACCACATAGTGATTGACAAAAAATGAGCCTGGTCAAATATGGATAATCCACAAATGAAAATCGTCAATGCTCAAGAACTCTGTGATTGACAAGTGTTTAGCAGCTTCCTCTTTGTTGTAGATATCTGGCCGAGCACCATTGAAGACAAGGCCACACCCAACCAATACGCAGACCGCTACCGATAATTGAAACAAGCAATTGAGACACAGACACAAGGAATAAATATGGCCTAATATAGGGCCTACAAAATATACATCCTACGATCAATTCTCCCGATCATGGATACGAAGATCCCTCTAACATCAGCTTGCGCTTAATAACAAGTTCCATCTATTTATCATTGTCCATTGATTTGCATAGTCACTCTCATCTCCTTTATCGTACTTATGTATTTGTTTATGATTAATATTAAAATAATTATCATCGCAAGGTGATGATGTTTATATTTATTGACCACAAACATTAAACTCATCCCATCGCATTTTAACCTCAATGAATGCTACCTTCTTGCACTCTAAAATTATCGTCTCTTTTCATTCCCAGTGCTTCCTTTGATTGCCCATGATGACTTCAACTATAATTGAAATATCTGAGCCAATATATAAATCTCCACCTCAAATATTGATCTGCTAATGGTTAATGCTCAATAACATTTACCAATAAATTCCGCTATCATAATTTAATATTTGCGATGTTATTTATATGAAGTTGCGGCAACAATGTGAATATAGATATTTTTCTGCAACCAAATACTTTGCAATGTTTGTGATTGCAGAAGACAAGCGGCAGATATCCTGAATTCTTTATTCAAATGCTATAAAGTGTGCAGATAGACACCGATCAAGATCGTCCAATCATCAACATTTATTGAGATCTTCCTCCCAGGCTTCGCTCTGATACCATGTTAAACTTTGATCAGATAATATGTTTGAGATTCACTTTCAAATTTTTTATATATATATAATCTTAAACTATTATATATATAATTTAATAATCAATGTATATTTATTATATGTAATAATATATATTGAAATATATTGTATCTTGTTATAATGCTGAGTGGAGACTGTGTAACTATCTGAAAGATTGAGACTGTTGTAATGTATGTTTCATTTTCCATATTGCAGCAGTCGACGGTATTAATATGTTTTACAGCTAGTTTGGAGAGTCACGTCCAAGATGGACATGACTCCATGAGGAGTCACGTCCATCGTGGATGTGGCTCTTTATATCAACTTACATGCCCATCGACGTTTTAATGTCGATCTTCAAAGACACTTAACAAACTGTGGATATTATAGTCGGTGTTTAAAATAAAACAATATTTGATTGGTTTGCTCGATATATATGTTATAATAATATTTGAGTTACTTTAAATTTATATATATATATATATATATATAATATAACTATATATAATAATAATAATGTACATTATTATTATTATATATATTTATATATATATAGTTATATATGCATAATTAAAATAATCATTATATATATATATATATATATATATTGTTATTTTATTTATTTATTTATTTGTACCGACTGAAGCTATATACATTAACATGAACCAATTCCATAATTTCCTCAGAAGTATGAGTCTTTCTCTTGAAACTAGATTTAGTCATTTTTCTTAATTGTCATTGCTTACACATTGCAATTTTAGGTTTCTTTAACTTAGGCAGCCCTCTAACCTTTTTCAATTTGCTTATGCTTACCAAGTTATCAAATTTTACATGACACAACCTTTTATGCCATAACCAAACATCATTATATTGTGCAAACAAGAATGTCACATCAGGTAAGTCCAGATAGAACAAGTTACCTTTTGTCTGCTCTCCACTTCCAACTAGTTCTCTAGTGGGATCATAGATCTTTGCTTTCTTACGTGATGGAATTCAACTCTATAACCATAAGTATTTAGTTGTGCAACACTCAATAAATTACAGTTAAGATCATCAACCCAATATACATTGTCACATATGATCTTGTCAGTCAATCTAATTGATCCTTTGCCTTTAACAAGACATGGTGCATCATTACCAAATTTAACATAACTACCATTGCACTGATCTAAGGTCTCAAATTTATCCTTATCACCAGTCATGTGATGTGAACAACCACTGTCAATAATCCAAAGTTCACCTTTACTCATATAAGAAATTAATATTGTTTTCTCATCATCATCAGAATCATCTTTCATAGAAACATACACAACTTCTATATCATTTTCATCAGAATTGTCAGATCCACTGTCAGAAGCTTCTTCAGCTATATAGCAAGATTTCTTACCTTTGTGTTTGTAATCCTTATACTTTCTGAAGTCTTGGTCATCCTTTCTGTCTTTGTACTTTTTGTATCTTCTTTCATCTTTTTCATTCTTATCAGGACATCTAGACGCAATATGACCAACTTTGTTACATGAAAAACAAATCATAGGAAGTTTACCTTTGAATTTTCCATTTCCTCTAGATAGTCTTCTTTCCATAAGTGCCTCAAGTTCTTCCAGATCATAATTTGTAGTGTCACTGTCACTGTTCACCCATTTATTTCCTTTCTTTGATTTGTTAAGGACCAACTAGGATCTAAATGTAGAATCAATAGCTCGTGGAGTGTAGTTATCAAAATTTGACATCTCAAATGCAGTAAGTCTGCCTACAAGACCTTCTAAAGTTAATTTATTATTAGGAGTGCAGCTTAATTCTTGAATTGTAGAGACTCTAATATCATATATAGGAAGCAGAGTCCTCAATACCTTTCTCATAATGAAGTCATCATCAATGACTCCATTAGCTCCTCTAATAGCATTCACAACTTCTTTTATCCTACCACAATATTGAACTATATGTTTTCCTTCTTGCATTTTCATTTCATCAAACTTACCTCTTAAACTTTCAGATTTGGCTCTCATCACATTTGTATCTCCTCCATAGATGGTTTTTAGGGTATCCCACATCTTCTTTGCATCTGTACAGTTCTTTATGTCTTCAAATTTAGGATAGCTCAGGGATGATGCAATCTCCAACATTGCTTGAATGTGTTTCTTATTTTCTCTTAATTGTTCAACGGTGAGAGGTGTTGTAGGGACTACATTATCATGTTCAACATAGTGCTTAACAGCATCACCAATACTAGCCAGATGCAATTTTATCATACTTTGCCATGCAGGGAAGTTAACTTTGCTCAACTTCGGTACCTCCTTTGTATACATCTTGAACTTTCGCTCCAAGTACCTTCAAACTATTTTCAAGAGACCAAAGCTCTGATACTAATTGTTAGAATGAATTTAGAATAACTAAGAGTGGGGTGAATCAGTAATCCTCGGGTCTAGATGTACCAATTGAAACTTTATAGAACTTTAAACAACTCATATTTTCTCGGTAGAAACATCATATGTCAACAACATAAATACGCATTTTATAGTTCAAATGTAATCAGCTTGCATAAACTTAACAGTAAAACACAACATAAACATTCACACAAGTTGACAACAATATTTAATATGGAAACCCAATTTGGGAAAAACCACCAGTAACATGCTACCAAATTTTCACTCTTTTGAAGTGAGCTCTGCTAGGAGCCAACCTTGTTAAAGCCTACAAAACACATTGCTAAATGTGACCTTGTTAAAGGATTTAATCAGTCTACTAGGAGTGGCCTTGTTACAGGTCTTACAACAATCCACCTAAATGTCACCTTTCTCAAAGTATTTATACAATGACTATTAGGTCAACCTGGTTAAAGGATTTTGACTAATACAATGGTTAGAAAGTAATCAACAGGTGTGATCTGATACATACAACTTACTTTGAAAATCGAGATCCAATTTAGTTCTTATGCTAATTCACTGAGTGGCCTCTATTCTTATTTCAATCTTCAGATTTGCTTGAAAATTCGTCAAGCAATCACTTTCACAACTCTCTACTTGTCCGTTCAGCCTTCTCTGCTAGATCATGCTAATAAGTCAATTAACCTTGCAATCCTCTTGCATACACTTTTCACATTCATCTCACAACATTGAATAACCCCTTGAGGTTATCTTATACCTCTTCATCTAGGTAAAATAAATATTTTCCACTTAATAAAGATCATAGATCTTAGGTTAGTCTAGATACAACTGATCTTTCCATCATTTACATTTAATTTACTTCTCCAAAGCAAACTCTAATTAAATCTTGGATCCATGCATTAATTACGGTTACCCGTGCATTTAAATAGTGTGGACCAATCATGCTTATCCTTATTAACTTTACATATCCCAATAAATTCAATTATGTCAGCCAGTGATCTCAAATATCAACAATTACTAAAATATTGGCACTCGGCCAACACTGTGTTCTTCCACTCATTCATCACTCTTTTCCTCGGCAATTTACTAGTGCTTGGTCGACAAAAACTTCACTCAACATATATTGTTCCTAGTAAACTGACATCATAACTTAGTGTTATAGATAAACAATCCATTACTTTGTCAATGTGCCAACAGGTCAAGTACCCTTGTAATTTCCCATAACTCAACCATTTCACTCAGCCTTCTTGTTATCCTTGCCTTCAAATATTCTTCAACAATCAATAGATATGGTACTCAAACATATAGCAATAGTCTCACCAATTAAGGTTTAACATCAATGACAAAACAACAATTGTTTACATTGTAGCTTTCCAACAGTTGTGTCTTCTTGATTGAGAAACTTTGTAACCTACAATCATCATTGCAAATCTTACAACATCATAAATTATATCCATCACAGTCATGGCTCCATATTCTCCTTGCAATTTTGTCAATTTTGCAACCACATCTCCATAAATTTATCTCAGGGTAGGTAACTCATCGGTTGCACTGAAACCTGTAACTCTCCTAATTACTTTACTAGTTATCTTGTGGTTCTCATCCAACCATAGGAATTGATCATGAAATCTGCTTAGTACATATCTTTTCTAGTCATCATGGAAATAGGTAGGGAAATAAAGTGCCTTCAGAATACCACTATTCATCAGATGTGCATACTCGTTCTTCAAGATTCCAACTTCACACAATTTATATTATCTCGCAATGATATTGACTTCTCCAAGTTCCTCCATCCTATGGTGAATAAAACAACATATGTCCTCAACCAATAGAACTCCAAGTGTGATTGATGATAATGCTCCAGCTTCATCAATCTTGGTAGCCTTCATAGGATGTAACTTCCATTGCAATCGAGGCTCTTCAACATGTGAAATTAGGGTAGGAGTATCGATCTTTTATGCCATCTTCAACTCTCCTCAACAACCAAAATCACAAAATCAGTCTTAATTGATAAAATTATCCACTTCAACTTTTACTTTGTTTGTGTAGGGTTTCGCACTTTCACTTTTCAAACTCAATAGTCGCTCGCAAGGTTCTAGTAGGCAATTGATCAAATCCAATTCACACTAGCTCATAAATAGTTCTCGTTAAATAAAAAGTGTGAAATTGATATTTTCTTATGTATTTATATAATCCCACAGTGGTTTTACCATTCATTCCAATTACTGTTACCTATTTTAGTTGTTAACCATCTTATTATTCATTCATTAAATGCGTAATTCTACCATTCAATTCACTTCCAATAGTAATATTTAACAACAGTTGCAAATTTTTCATAATACCATTAAATATGGATACAATGGCATCACCTTGCATCTTATTATGCTAATTTGGATTACTTAGTTATAACTTTAGGGGACCGGTTGATAAGACTTTTGTATTCTTCCCCTTAAGTCAATTTCTTGACCTAGTTAGAAGGTGAAATCTCAACACTAGGTGGTTGAGATCTCAATTTCAATTAAATTAATCCTCCCTCTTTCTTAATGTAAATTTTCTTCATAATACTTCTTACTTCTTCAACATTTACACTCTTCTTCTCTTGATTTGTGGTAACCGGTTCACTAGACTATTCCTACAATCTCTAGCTAGATGACACATTATATTACATGCATAACACATCATTATTGTTTATCTCCATGGTCCATTATAATTTCTTGAATTCATTCTCCTACATTTTTTTTTTCCATTTGTCCATTAATTCCACAGTTTTCACAAATCACACAATATTGTTGTTTTCTTCTATAAGCATTCATCGGTGGCTTGGATGATCTAGAATTATTCAATTCTTACCTACACTCTATGGATTTGTGTCCATACGTATTTTAATCATAGCATAATCCCTCAAATCTTTCTTCATACTTAGCATTAGGACCACATTCACTTTCTATATATCCATATTGATTACAGTTATAGCAATATCCATTAAAAGATTGAGTTTTAGGACTTACCTGTCAGTATCTACAAAAATTTGATGTGTGACCTAGATTTCCATAGTTGTAGCATGTAGGATTTTATGCTCTCCCCTCTTTATTACTGATAGCTAACATGGATTTATCTTATTTCTCCTTATTTCTGATGATTTTTCTTTTTCCTTTGTACTCCTAGTGTATCCTAATCCAGATGTGTCTTTAGATCTCCTTTGTTGATTAAGATGTTCAAGGATCTTTGGGGTACTCTCATATCTTCTCTTAAGCCACTCATGTTCCTATTTTTCCTTCTTAATTTGTTCTTGTGCTTGCTTCAACTCATTATTCATAATTTCATTTTCATCTCTCAGTTTTCCTTTAACTTCGCTCAGAGTTTCACTTTAAACAATGGCTTGGTTTTTTTTCTTCAAGTGCATCATTCAACCATCATGCATTATAACAATATCTCTATTGATTTGATTTTATTCTTCTTCCTTTACTTTCATTGTTTCTTCAAGTTCTTTCCTTGCATCTTCTGCAACTCTTTTCTATTCAAGATATTCACACATTGCTACTCATTATCCTTCAAATTCCTTTTTCACATTTCACAATTCTTTTGTCAATTTTGCATTTTACTTCATGAATACATCTAGGTATTTGTGTACTTAATCAAACATTCTTCCATCTTATTGTTCATTACAATAGTCTTGTGTATCTCTTTACCTTTCAGCCAACTTCTTTCTTATAGTAAGAGATTTCCTTAATCTTTATGTCAAATCTCAAATTTCTTGCTCAAGAATATTTCCTCTTATCATAGTGCTCAACTCAAGACCTTTTATACAAGTTGGTAAAATTTTATTTAGAGAAAAAAAGCTCTGATACTAAATTTTGGGTATTAAGCACTAAGTAATGTATTGAGAGGGGGTGAATCAGTATAGTAGCCAATTCAACAATTAAAACTAGTTCTAATCACTGGTTATAGACATAACATAAAACTGGTTTAATATGTATTAACCATTATTTCTGAACACTGTGAAAACCATAAAATAGTAAATGAAACAAAACTATCACAACCATAGACACATGTGACACAATGATTTTTGTATCGTGGAAACCCTTGTCAGAGGGGAAAATCACAGTGGGTATGGTACCCATCATTTTCACTACTACAGTATGAAAGGTCCCCTCTTAGAGGCTTAAAAAATCCTTTCTAAGAGGTATACATCTTGTGACAGATTCCTATTGCACTATTATATGTACAATAAAACCTTTAAAATTCTACCTCCTGTGAGAATTAAAATATACAATCTAGAGATTCACCTTGTGAAAGGATTTAGCAACAAAGAGTTGTAAGAGTCTACCTTGTTAAAGGATTTATCTTGTTGCAATTGTTAGAGAACAAGTGATTGATCTGTAATAGCATGACTTTCTTATAAGATCCTTTTGGTTTTTTAGCCTCACAAACTTCCATTCAATCCGTGACTTAAACCTCATCTTCAAAACTTTTCAGAATCTCTTGTACTAGTCGCTGATTGATCTTGCAATAATTCTTCCTTCACATTATTGTTTATGCTCTTTCTCCAAAATCTCTATCTTTCTATCCATCTCACAGATAATCTTTTTTTATGAAATCTGCATTTCCTAATCCAATATTACGTTCCATTGGTACTTTGTCTATTACTTCATTATAAATACTTAAGGCAATGTCCCATCTCCCATTTATTATATCAAACAAACATTCAGAAATATGACCTCTAATTTTAGCAGGGCTTCTATTGAACTGTTTCGTGCTCTGAATGATTTTATTTTCCATTCTTCTCTTGATTTATCATTATGACATAGTTCATACTTTCTTCAAACTCCAATTAATCCTCAAGGATTTTCAATAGCTTGTATAAATTCATAAATAGCAATGCCTTTAGAGGTTGTATCTACTTTCTCTACCTCTTACACTTCCTTGTCCGAAGAGGTCTCGTCACCATCATCCTTTCTTTATTTATCCTTGGTAGATGTAGATTCAGTGCCTTCAGGTGTTCCCTCTAGTGTTCTTGTAGGGCATCGGTGATGTGGTTTTTGTAGGAGTCTTCTTTGATTATTTCTTTCACTTTCCTGTGTTTGTTTTCTTAGGAGTTGTTAATGTTTCCTCTACCGGTTGTACAAAAGATATTGAAGGGGTCTCTTTTTCTACATGATATGTAGAAATTTCTCCTCCAAAATTACCCTCTAACTTTGTTAGCATTCTTCTTCTCTTTATTTGTATTATATGATTTTTCAGTTCAAGCTTAATTCTATAGATTTCTTCGTCAAATATTCCAAACCTTTTCTCAATGTTATCTATGGGCTTACTCAGCAACACATCTTCATATATATCTATCTCGTCTTCATGGAACTAATAACCCATTGTAAGGGTCCAAAATATTGTGTGTACAAAATGTATAAGTATACAAGTGCTTGTATCAACTAAGAAACATATATCATCCTTATACTTATGAACTATACTAGGTGGGATACTCCATTTGTTGTGTAGAGTAGAGTGAAAACTTTTGAAATATCCCCATATATGAGTATCAACTTGATCTCCCAATTCCTTAACATAATAAGAGATCTATGTCACCACAAGTCTATCTTCCTTCCATTTAACATTACCGTTTTGAGGGAAGTACTTTTGAAAATAAAAGAAAATACAAACAAGTAATGACCCATACTTGAATGAATTCTTATCATTTATAATCTTTTCCCTATTAAAAACCGTTTGATTAGCTAGAAATTTACATTGGTTGTATGGTACATTCTCACTCACCATTTTGTATGTAGCGTGGAATGCTCCATGGGGAATGATGTTGTTACTTTTTGACTAATAAACCTTTTAACCTACAATCATCATTATAAATATTATAGCATCATCAGGTATATCTATCACATTCATGGCTCTTTAGTCTATTCGTGATTTTGTCAATTCTGCAACTACATCAACATAATTTTTTCTCGAGGTAGCTAATTCACCAGTTTCACTGAAACCTATAATGTTCATAATTACTTCTCTAGTGATCTTGTGTTTCTCATCCAACCATACGAATTGGTCATTAAATATACTTAGTACATATCTTTTTTCTAGTCATCACAGAAATAGGTAGGGAAATCAAGTTCATTCAAAATACCACTATTCATTAGATGTGCATACTCATTCTTCAAGCTTCCAACTTCACACAATTTCAAATACTTCACAATGATATCAGCTTCTCCAAGTTCCTCCATATTAAAATAAATAGCAGGACATATGTCCTAGACCAACAGAACTCCAGGTGGGTTTGATGACAATGCTCCAGCTTCATCAACCTCGACTACCTTCATAGGATGTAACTTGAACTGTGGTCGTAGCTCTTGAACATGTGCAATTAGGGTAGGATTATTGATATTTTGTACCATCTTAAACTCTCCTTTACAACATAAATCACAATCTCAGTCTCAATTGATCAACTTCTCCACTTCAACTTTTACTTTTTTCGCGTAGGGATTTGGACTTTCACTTTTCAAATTCAATAGTCGCTCGCAATAGTCTAGGAGAATATTGTTAAAATATAGTTCACACTAGCTCATAAATAGTTCTTGGTAAAGTAAAAGTGTGAAATAATCTTGTCTTATGTCTTTATAATCCCACTAGGGATTTACCATGCATTCTAGTTACTGTTACCTAATCAAGTGGTTATCCATCTTACTGTTCATTCATTAAATGCATAATTCTACCATTCGGTTCACTACAAACAGTAATATTTCACAACGGTTGTAAATTTTTCATAATATCATTAAAGATAGATAAAATGACATCACCTCACATCTTATTATGCTAATTTGAATTACTTACTTATAATTTTAGGGGACCGACTGATAAGACATATGTATTCTTCCCCTTAAGTCAATTTCTTGACCTAGTTAGAAGGTGAACTCTTAACACTGGATGGTTGATATCTCAACTCAGATGAAGTTAAACCTCCTTCTTTCTTAAAAAATATTTTCTTCATATCATTTCTTACTTCTTCAACATTTACACTCTTCTTCTCTTCATTTTATGGTGACCAATTCATTGGACTATTCCTACAATCTCTAGCTGGATGACATACTCTATTACATGCATACCAGATCATGCCAGTTGATCTCCATGGTTCATGATAATTGCTCAAATTCATTCTCCTACATTTTTCTTCTATATCTCCATGAATTCCATAGTTTGCACAAATCACCCTAGATTGTTGTTTTCTTCCATAAACATTTATCGGTGGCTTGGATAATCCATAATTGTTCAATGGTTACCTAGACTCTATAGCTTATTGTCCATAATTATTGCATTAGAAATATCCATCAAATATTTCTCTATACTTAGCATTAGGAGCATATTTACTTTCTCTGTATCCATATTGATTACATTTATACCAATATCCATTAAAAGATTGAGTTTTAAGACTTACCAATTGATAGCTACAAACATTTGATGTGTGACCTATCTTTCCACAATTGTAGCATGTAGGATTTGATGCTCTCCACTCTTGATTACTGATAGGTGACTTGAATTCATCTTGTTTCTCCTTGGTCTTTGATGATTCTCCTATTTTCTATGTACTCCTAGTGTATCCTAATTCAGATGTGTTATTAGGTCTCCTTTGTTGATTAAGTTATTCAAGGATCTTCAGGGTACTATCTTTTCCTCTCTTAAGGTGTTCATGTTCCTCTCTTTCCTTATTAAGTTGTTCATGTGCTTTCTTCAATTCATTCTTTGTCATTTCATTTTCATCTCTCAGTTTTCTATTCACTTCTCTCAGAGTTTTATTTTCAACAATGCCTTGTTCTTTTTCTTCAAGTGCATCATTCAACTGTTCATCCATTATAAAATTTTGTCTGTTGATTTGATACCATTCTTCTTCCTTTACTTTAAGCATTTCTTCAAGTTCTTTCCTTGAATCTTTTGTAGCTCTTTTATGTTCAAGATATTCACACATAGCTATTGATTGACATTCAAATTGCTTTTTCACATTTGATAGCTCTTTTGTCAATTTTTAATTTTCCTTCATGAATGCATCTATTAATTATTGTGCTTCATCAGTTATACTTCCTTCTAATAGTTCATCAAAATAGTCTTGTGTATCTCTTAACCTTTTAGGCAACTTATTTCATATAGCAAGAGATTTCCTTAATATTTATGTCAAATCTTCAATTACTTACTCAATAGTTTTTTATGTTTCCATAGTGCTATACTCAGGATATTTTACTCAATTTTTTAAACTTTCCTTCATAGGATGAAAGATGTGATACCAATTATTGGGTACTAAGCACTAAGTAATTTCCTTAGAGGGGGGTGAATCATTATAATAGCCAATTTAACAGTTAAAACTAATTTTGATCATTGGTTACAAATAGAACATAAAACTAATTCAATATGTATTAACCATTATTGTTGAACACAGTCAAAACATTAAAAAAGTAAACAAAACCAAACCATCACAACCATAGACATGTGTGACACAATGATTTTCCTATTATGGAAACCCTTGTAAGAGGGAAAAACCACGGTGGGGATGATACCCATAATTTTCACTACTACAGTATGAAAGGTTCCCTATGAAAGGCTTACAAAACCTCTTTCTGAGAGTTATGCATCTTCTCAGAGATTCCTAGTACACTACTAGATGTACAATAAGACCTTTAAAATTCTCTCTCATGTGAGGATTAAAATTTACAATGTAGAGATTCACCTTGTGAAAGGAGTTAGAAACAAAGACCTCTAAGAGTCTACCTTGTTAAAGGATTTGGCTTACTACAATTGTCAGAGAACAACAAGTGATTGATCTGTAATAGCACTCCTTTCTTGTAAGATCCTTTAGGTTCTGTAGTTTCTCAAACTTCCATTCAATCTGTGACTTAAATCTCTCCTTCAAATATTTTGACTTGATCTCCTATACTAGTCGTTGATTAATCTTCCAATAGGTTTTCCTTCACATTATTGGTTTTTCTCTTTCTCCAAAAATCTCTCTCTTTCTTTCCATCTCACAAATAATCTTTTATATGTTTCTTACACTTTTTGCTGCTTAATCAACACCATTGGTGTTGTTGCTTAATCAACACCATTGATTTTAGACTTGCTTTTAGCTCACTTTACATATTAAAGGTTTAACTTCTTGTAGAATGGTCCAAATCATCATTAACCTTGGACAAAATCATGCATACAATCAAACCAATGCAATATTGACAACTCAAATAACATTCTCAACAAACATCACCTTGAGATCTGTACTAATTTGTCATTTAGCAATCAAGGAAATAGTATTGCAAAGTTTATTCCAAAATACTGATAAATCATTAAAATTTGAATTAGACTTTAGGAATTTAAGAATCGATTGATCCAGTCATCTCTCAAATATCATAATGCATCCTCTTGTAAAACCACTCCTCATAATACTTTAATCGCTACATACATTCATCATATTTCCATCATGTTGGTGTCGTATACCTTGGTCGATTAGGTGTTTCATTAGATTCCTCATTACCGGTCATGGTCAATAGTGACGGTAGATTATTTAGTATGGTTGACCAGCAATGACAACATTTGATTAGATAGGTATCAATGTTTATTATTTCTAGTTAGGTGATCAATGCCAACATGAGAAATTGCTATTGAATCAATGATTTTCCTCTAAATTTTGGAGGTACAACTCCCTTGAATGATGAATTTTGAAATATTATAGGGGTGTGCTTTTAACTAGAAAGAAAGAAAGGAAAATAACACCTTCTCATCACCATGACAGATATATGATTGTGATTCATAACTAGAGGAAGACAAGGATAAATAGCAAAAATATTACCACCTAGCCCCCCATACAGAATAATGAAGAACTCAAAATGATATTTTCAAATATCATAAATTGACTTAAGACTCAAATATCTTATAGTAAATCATAATAATGATGTGATTACAAAGATTCATGTAAAAAGTAGTTGCATAAACTAAAAGGTAGAATCCAATGAAAACAAGTTACAAAGAGCACAAAGACCCAGAAAAATCTCCTCCTCACTTTCTTTAAAAAATAACAAATAACCCAGAGAACACAAAGTCAGTCTTCCTTGTATCAGAAAAAATACATTCAAAAGAACATCGTTGCCTCTCTCCTTTACAAATGTCAGTTTTGGGCTTCCCTAGACTCTGATTGAGTCACACTTAGACCTCAAAAGACTAGGGGAATAAGAAAGTGGACCCTGTCCCAATATTTTGATTACATATTTAAAGAACTATTCCTAACTGTGACTTTTTAGTTCCCCATCCTTTCATAGCTTTGCAATTGTTTATAACTGATTCTTGGGAACGTTAATAATTAATGCTAGAATATTTTAATTCTTTGTTTGTGGCATTTTAGGAATTCTCAAATTAGAAAAATTATCCCCATTTTGGGGCCAATGCTTGCATTAGTTAATTCTAAAAAACATCTGGAATTCATTTCTTATTTGAGAATAAGCTATTTATGGATTCAAATTTATTTATTTTTATTAAATTTTTTTTATTTTTTTTTATTTTTTAATGTGGGTATGTACATATATACACGTGTGTGTATATATACACACATGTGTATATACACATGTGTGTATATATATGTGTGTGTGTGTGTGTGTGTGTGTGTGTGTGTGTGTGTGTATACACATATATGTGTATATACATGTGTGTGTATATATACACACATGTGTATATATATACATGTGTGTGTGTGTGTATACACACATGTGTAGATATACATGTGTGTATATACACACATGTATATGTGTGTATATGTGTATGTGTATATGTGTACACAAGTTAAAAATACATATTGTTCAAATTAATTTAAAAAATGAAAATTAATCCTTATTCCAATTCCACAATATGGGATCCAAATGAAGAATAGCTTATTCCAGCTTTCATTTTCAGGATTAATTAATCCGAGAATAGGTCCTTATTCTAGAATAGGCCTATTCTGGATAAATTAATGCCATGCACCAAACGAGGCAAAAAAAAGAGAACTCCCCTTGTCATGTCCTTTTGTTTCTATCATACATAACGTTTGATTTTATTCACAGAGATAATATTTGTGTATACCTACCCGTGTGATAATAATCTACTCGTGCCTTTGAAAACCATTCACTGATGACTCAATTCTCATTCTCCATGATGAAATCTGCACTTACCTTTAATGCCTTTTTCTTTTCTTCCCGTAAGAAAAATCAACCTGATTTTAGTTACGAAGAGAGAGATTATGAAAATTTCCAGCAATTTATCTTGAAACAACAACCAATTGGATGTCATGTGAGCATCTTTAAACTCTGTGTTGATCATAGGGTCCATAAGCAGTTATGCACATCATGCCAGAGACGTTGCAGCTTCAGACTATACCAGAACCTAACTTTAATTTTTTATGACAGATATGTTTTAATATCTTGCTTGGGTTCGAAAGGAATTCTACATTGTAGAGCATGAATTGCATTTCGAGCAAATGACATTTCTGATTATGATCATTCCTTGCGCATAAAAACCTAGTCGATACCATTGAAAGAAGAGCTCTCGTCTATGTTTTATTTGGAAAATAAGCTTTACATACATTCATATGAAAGGGACAAAGCCTTGAATTGTATATATACATCGGTCAGGTGAAAATAAAATTGCGCTTATTTGATCTCATTGTTAATACTTTGTGTTATATTGGCATAGATTTGACTCGATAAGCTTTCATTTTTTACCTCCTTATCCTGAAAACTGTTTCTTATAAGTGTAGTGTTTCCATATGGCACCATATGAATATCTTCAACTCTGCTCTTTTTTGTCATCGGGATAAGGAGGTTATCTTTGAACTCTGATCTTTTCCACGCCCTACATGATGAGCTCCACTTCTTGTTTGTCTATTACCAGCATGAACACTTCGTACCCTTAGCAATGTCGCTAATAGATTTAAGGCTCGTTTCTTGCAGATATCACAGGTTTTGTTTCCCTTTTTACACTAACGCGCAATGCACACTTCTCTATAATATGACAATCTCTATTGATGACTTTCAAATGTAACCAAACTGAAATATTTGAAACTGGGCTTTGGCATCGTATTCAAACTTTGATGCTTTGATCATTTTTGGTTCACGAGGAAAGCCTTCCATCTCCCAAACATCCGAAAGGCTTCAAGATCCTCAGGTATTTTTTGATGCTTGGTTGGGTTGCGGAATGTTATGTGGATCATGTTGGATTTTCTTTTAAATTGTCTAATTACATGGAAACCCGGTTCATATGTCTTTCAAGGGATTCATCATGGCTGAAGAGATTGCTATGGGCTCTCAGCTTCATCATAAACTCTTTATTCTTTTCGTATTTATAGTGATTTATTCTTTTCGTATTTATAGTGATGCATCCAAAGCCTTAGTATTCATAGAAAATCTTTATTTTACATTTGATTTCACATCGTTTTTCTGTAATAATCCATCGAAAACTATACACTTGATAAAATAAAAGACTCAGATGATGCCGCCATCTAACATATCTGCCTCCTTCTTAGACCGTATGTATTAGACTCTCTTCATTTTCGTGGAGTCGGGCGGAAAAAGATCTTCTAAAGATTTGTTTAAGTGTTCATGCCGATGCCAGAAATAGGGAGTGGTTCTGGAACCTTTTTCGGTCTCTGAAAGTCTACTTTAGAACTAATATAAATAACCAGTAATTCAACTTTGGCTTTCCTTTTGTTTATTCCACATACGGTGTCGAAAACTGATGTTTCATCCATAACATTAATTTGACTTTCCTTTGGGTTTCCATGTAATCCCAGTCACCATGTCCGACCTTGCTAATGGTCTTGAAACACGTGACTTTAGGCTGCTATTACCATCCGGTTTCGATGGGCATTTTCGAACCCGCATTACCTTATGAATGTGTTGGAATGTTAATGGTCCTTGGGAACACGTCGGGTTCCGAGATAGTTGATGGAACTTTGAAAAGCCTCAAAAACATATTGGACTTATGTGTTGACTTGATAATGTCGGGCTTGGGTGTCAAGAGCAATTCAGAACCTCATGAAATATGCCGACAATTTCAAATTCGCCTTCCTTTCCTTGTGATTTTTCGAGTTCTCAAGATTATTTTAGAACTCATTAAATCTGTCCATAATCATCTTTACAGCTGCAATTGTGATGCCTGATACCAATGAGACCTTCATGGTGACTTTGATTCGTTACGTTGCCTTAGACCCGAAATATTTCACAAGCAGCTATGTGCCAAGCAAGCCACTGTGTTGGAGTTTCCTTCTATGAATTCTAATGAGGACTCATCAGAGATAACTAAGCATATTTATTAAAAACCTGTTCTCTATGTGTGAATCAGAAACCTATGAGGAGACTTGAACAAATCCAAGACATTGGCATATTTTCCGTAGGGGTCAAAAATTGGGCAACAACATCGAGGGATAAATGTATCATTCTTAAATGCAAGCACCTTTAATTAGATGTTCAATTGAGCCCCATTTTAACATGTATGGGTTCTCATAATTATTTCAATATCTTGATTCAATTTTATACTCTAATAGCACTTATTGAACCTTTATTAATTTAAAATAATATCTTTAGACCTTTCTTAATGGATTTTCACTAAAAATCACTATGATATGTTATTTCTAGATATTCACCTTTATTGTCTCTCTAGTTCAATCATTTATTAGTCAACATGGGCTCTATGTTACCTTCTGTTTCCTTTGTAATTGATGTTGATCTTGTAATCAGTTGTACATTTGAATCCAACATCCCCTTGTTATGTCAAACCTATAATTCCGATTTCAAACCTGATTAGTGGGAAGAGGATTCCTAAGGTCTCCTCTTGTTAGGAAGAGGACATCCACGACGTCTTTTTCCTTAATTTTTTGTTTGAAATTGAAATTGAGAGCCTATTTTGTTGATTTATAGGATTTCTAAATTCTTGTCAACCTCCTTAAAATTTTGTACTCTGAAATATTATGAGAGGTATGAAATAAACCTATCGCTCCTCCATTTTTTAACCATTATCAAGATATCAAGAGCTCTTCTATAATTTTGCATGCAAGCATTCTCAAGGTCGTCAAGCATGTCAGTTTCAAGTCTTCAAAAGCATTCTTCTTCTTCATCGTCAAGCATTATGGATTAATACAACATTCACGATGCAAGGCCAATATTTCATGATTTCCTTTGAGGTTTTTGTGGAGTTCAATCTATTGCACTAACACTTGTGATTACATCCAAAGAAACATTGTGACATCAAGGTATGGGGTAACTTATTATTAAGATATAAATTCTATTTTATATCAACATTCTTTCATTTTAAGCATAATTCATTTCATTTCAAAGGTTGATTCCTCAGTTGACATTTGATTGAAAAAAACCCCTTTCTATAGAATTTTTTTCTTATTTTCTATGTGTAGGAATCAGTGGCAAACACATTGGATTTGTTCAGGTTCTTATGAAGAATCTGCAATTCGAATCCTCAAAAAGTGCACAGAATATGATTGTCTAGGCAACTTCTTACTAGGAACAAGATGACCCAAGTGACCTCTTCTTTCCAAAAATTCAAACTAATTTTATAATTTAGTGATAGCTTGTGGACCCCATTTCTGGTTACTATAGAGATCTATGTATTATCTATGGGACTTTTTATTTTGCAAATTTTCACTTTTATCTATTTTTTCCTTTATGTTACATTATTCAATCATATCCCCTAATCAAACTTCATCTCCCTTCTTAATCTATCATATGAGATAGGATTGATACCCCTTGATCATCATTTCTTATTGTACAAATATATAATTATCAAATATACCACAATCCCCTATCAAAATCTCATACCGATATTTATAAATCTGGAGCAATGCAGACTAACATAAGATCAACTTTTTACTAAGATTTTGAAATCCATAATAGAATAAGCCAAAAAAGGTATGTTAACATCAATGAAAACACATATGGGATGACCACAACATTCTCCTTCATTAATTAAAAACTCCCAACAGATTTACCCAAACATCAACTATTAGATCTCAATATTACGAAAGGGAGAAAGAAACACAAAGATTCATGACCTTAAAAAAATATCTATTCTAGAACAATAATTTAGTGGAGTAAAGGAATAGGATAATGAGCTTAGCTTAAAGCTACAACCTTCTATATTGTTAATGGTATTGTAGCTACGGTTAGATTCCTTGAGGCTGACATAGATAATATAAAAGATCGAGACAATATAATTATTATTATGAGATAATATAATTATATTATTATGTGATAATATAATTATATTATTATCTTGTATTATATGATAATATAATAAGTATTATATTATATTAAAATATGATTATTTCATATATAAGAGTGGCATCCCTTGGTGAAAGGGCATCTCTTGTATACATATAATGAGATATGTGTTATCTCATTTGAAATACATATTGAAATTATTTTATCATTATTTCCTCTATTTACTTAATAAACATCTTAATTAAATTAATTGATTCATTATCACTCCTTTGAAGAATTAAATAATCTATTTAGTTATTTAGATAACCTTGCCTTTTTCTACATTAATTAATTAAATATTTATGTTTCTTTTATTAATTATTATATTATCAATCAATGATTTTATTAGGATAATTATTATACTATCATGACCTTTTATGGTATCTTTGTTGGCCTTAAGGAATCTGACCATAGCTACAATAACATTAAAACTCCCTCTTAGCTAGGGAGGAATCCTTCTTGATAACTTCTAGTTCATTCTCCTGACACTATCTTCAACACTTTGTCTTAGCTAGGGGGGATCTACTCAGATATATATGAGTTATAGATTAATGTCCACCATGTCTACTCCAAGAGGGTAGATCCATCATGGATTCTTCCATGAATGGAAATGAAAATGAACACATCATCATCACTACTACCATTGATAATGAAATAATAGATATCTTCTCACTATGGCGTCAAATATCATGGCTTATCCATAGATATCACCTCAGTTGATATCCACCATTATGTCTTTCCATAAATATCACTTCATAAAAGTGATATTTATAATACTCGCTCCTGGTCAGGTAGGATGATTACTTCCTAATAAAAAAAATTAGATCCATAAATTGGGTGGGAGAGATATCACCTCAATGTGATATTAGGAGTTATGGCATATTCACAGATATAAGATCTCATGATATCCACCATAAATGATAATACCTCATCGTGATTGAAGGAGTGATGGCATGTCCACGAATATCAAGTCACTTGCTATTCATGATACTCACAATATTCATTATGGTATGTGCAAAAGAATCAAGTCACATGATGCCTACCATAAGGATATATGTTCTTGGCATATCCACGAATATTACGTCACATAATATCCACCATGAATAAGTCAGTAATATAACTCATTGTTGCTATCCACAAATTTCAATTCTCATGATATCTACCAACCAATTAACATCACTTAAGAGATATTAATTATCATGACATGTCCACAGATATCAAGTGACATGATATACATCATGATAGTACAGTTTAACTATCGTAAAGTCGTTGCTTTACAATAAAAAAAAGTACAAGTTTTCATCATTAAAACATTGTCACCACTCAATGATGTTCATAGGGGCCCATTAATCATTGAACCAATGAAGTCATGGAGTGACACAGATGATGTCTATAGTGAACTGTATCAAAGGGTGAAACAAGGGTTTTCCCATCATAATTCTCTCTTAAAGAGAAGAACACATTAAGTTGATATCAACCTTTTGACCTCATTGTCCAAGGTTACTTTTGATGAATTTTTAGACTCCGTATGAATCTGATATGAGCCTTCCGACTTTCTTGGTAGTCAATTGAAGTAAATCCTCTATATGCTCCATCTATCACAAAACGATACTCTACTCATATGAAAAATGCAATATGGTTTCTCTAGTGATTAAGAAACCATAGCAGTCAAAGATTACCATGATATTCACCTGGCTCTAATGCCATGTTATATTAATAGAAATTCTACTGCCTTTCTACTACCTTGTAAATATCTTGCTTCTATATATTTACCAAACAAATACCACCATCTTCTACGATGTAGGTGTTGTTAACATTATTGGATGCAACTTCATATTTGTCAGAAAATTGTCTCAGTTGACAGCTTGTGATCTACGGTCTAAGGAAATACAACATGGTATCACGAGATGTCTTTGAGATCATCCATCACAATGATAGCACATAGTGAGATATCTCTTCTAATGATTCTATGATATTTCTATATTGGTAACGGTCATACACTTTAGTTATCAAACAAGCATTGGATATAGTTTTTAACACAACAGATGATAGATACCAACTAAAAGGGAAGAAGCCTCTTTTATAGAAATCATTAAAAGAATGAAGGGTTTGAATTAAGAGGTTAAAAGATGAATGTCCATGATTTGAAGGAAGATGGGAATCAATAACATTAAGATGATAAAAGTAAATGAATAGATGAGATAGAGTGGTAGGTGAGTGTTAGGTTGATGTGTTGAATTTTGGTAAAGCATATTTAAGTTAAATCAACATAGACATGTAGGGAGGAGATAGGAAAAATTAATTGAAGAGACATGTGACATTTGTGATACTCCTACAAATTTAGATCATGATCCATTTGAACAAGTTAAAAGACTGAAATTTGAAAGAAGAGGATAATGAATTAATAAAAGAGATATAAATATTTAATTAATTAATATAGAAAAAGACAAGGTTATGATAAATAAATAAATAGATTATTTAATTCTAGAAATAAGTGCTAATGAGTTAATTAATTAGATTAAGATGTTTATTAAGCTAATAGAGGAAATAATGTTAAAATAATTTCAATATATATTTCAAATGAGATTACACATCTCATTATATGTATACAAGAGGTTCCCTTCAACCAAGGGATGCCACTCTTATATATGAATATAATTATATATTAAATAATAATATTAATATAATATAATATTATCATATAATATAATATAATAATATAATTATATTATCACAACCTTTTATGTTATCTATGTTGGCTTGAAGGAATCCAAACATAACTATAATAACATTAACACTCCCTCTTAGCGAGGGAGGAATCCTTCTTGATAACTTTTGGTTCATCCTCCTGATGTTATATTCAACATATATAGATTCAAATCAAGTGCCCATTTTCTTCTTCCTCCTCTCCAAAAGAGTCACCCCAAAACAAACTCAAATAACCCTTTTAATATACCCCACCAGTTCCATAACCCTAACTATTTGGATTAGGGTTTTAACAATGACATAATGACCTAAATTTTGAGTTTTCTTACCGCACAAAAATTTCTTCTAAAGTCACTTACAATTTGGTGCCAACTTAACACACTTATGCCACCAAACCTCCCAATAGAATGAACCTTGACTCACACAATAAACCTCCTTCCCACCCCTCTCACTTCTAACTCATAAATTAGGCTATTAGGATATTAGGATCCTTCTTTCCTTTCATTGTATATTCAGAAAATGGAAGCACTTCATTTTAGACTTGTTTAGCCTTCTGAGTAAGTGGTTTGGGGTCATGACAAGCGCCTTGAATGGGTTCCTGATCTTAACATGGCTTCCCTCCTATTATTTCCTTCTTTCCACTCAAGTTTAGCCTAATTTCTACATTCTGAACTACAGACTGGTGATTCTGGGCTACAGGGTCAGGGTCAACCTTTTAGGTCTATTTCAACCTTGAACCTAGGTCAGGGTCAATCTCAACCCTGACCTAGGTCAAGGTTGACCTCGACCTTGACCCAGGGTTCAGATCTCTGGGTCTCACAATTTTGGATGTCGGTCTTTGCAAAAAGTATTTTCCCACTTCTGGGTTGGCTATTTCGGGTTCTGAAGTGTCGATTCCTAAATTATATTTAATATAGGTCCTCTCCTAGGGGTAAAGGCTTTAATGGAAATTTAATTCTCCTATGTCGGCCTCCTTAGAAGATTGTGCCCTAGTTTCATATAAAAGGGAGACTTCTCCTCTCATTTTCTTTAACGATAATCATCATCAAGCAAGCTAAGTCTTCTAATCGTTATCAAGCATTCTCAAACTATCTTCAAGGGTGATTCAAGGAAGCTAAGGAGTAAGATTTCAAGAAAGCATTCATCCATTCAAGAATCTATTTTCATGAAGGAGATCTATTGGAGGCCATTGAAGGATTCAAGCTGCATAGTGCCATTTTGGTGATCTCTCCATCCATCTTCTTCCAAGCCTATTCCAAATTCAAGAACCCATTCAAGACTTGGTGTTGGAGATCTACAAGAAAGAGATTGAATACATCATACCTTTCTGCATTCCAAATTTTGAAGCCTACTTGTGGATCCAAGGATTTGAATCTGCCACAAGGACTTTTACAAGCAAGGTGAATTTAAGCATTTACTTTGTCTATTTCTACAATTTCAATTACATATATTTGAGGTTAATTCCAAAACCCAGGTTTGACCAAGGAAAACCCCTCCCCCACAACAAACAATCCTCTTTTTCTTACAAGTACAGGTTCAGAACAACAGGTTTGAGACCAGATCTGGATACCCTTTTCAGCTTTCTTTCAGACTGTGTGAATAGATTCTCTATCAGACCTGTGCAGGTCAGGGTCGACATTATTGGGTCAAGGTTGACATTTGTGGGTCAAGGTCAACCTTTTTCATAAGACAACATCGAAATGGAAAAATATTTCTGGGTTTTGTTCCTCGTTGCGTTTCGGTTTGGGATCAACTATTAGTTTTTCCAGAGACAGTCTATAGACCTTAGAAAATAGCATTCTTGATCTGCAATTTTGTAAGGTTAGTTCTTCTTCCTATCCTTTTCAATTACTATAATCAAACATATCCATTTAATCAATTAACATAATTTAAGATATCCTTGTTATTCTCATTTCTGAATAGTTGATTCATTTGTGCATTAACCCTTATTTTGGGTTGATCAATTTGGATCTTCCATTTGTGCTTTTGGGAATAAAAGAGGAACATCTTATCTTCTCTCTAATCACAATTGCAATACACAATCAATTAAATTCAAGTAAGTATAAAGTAGGGTTAAGGAATTCAACACACTTTAATCAAATCAAACAATAATTAACAATCAAATCACCTTATCCTCTTTCAACACCTTACATATTCCTAAACACCCTATTTCAAATATTAAATTTTCGTGAACCCGCGATAGACAGCTCTTTCTTTTTGGTGTTAGATTTACATTTTTTATGCTAGATCTTGCATGTTCTTTCAAATTGCATTTAAATTCAATCGATCAAAATTTGGTGTTAGTTCATTTGCATTATATTGGTGTATGAGCTTTACCACATCTAGTCCTACTTATAGTATCCCGGTTAGAAGAAGCTATAGACTTATGGGTTCCTTTGATCCTGAGTCTTCCTCTCCTTTCCTCAGGATCCCAGATGATAATTTGATAACTCATGATTCCAATCCTTCTATGGAGCATAACTCTTCTCACTCATCTCATGATGAA
>MU224596.1:2165149-2181266 GCA_018584345.1 Thuja plicata | reverse complement strand
CACAATCAATTAAATTCAAGTAAGTATAAAGTAGGGTTAAGGAATTCAACACACTTTAATCAAATCAAACAACAATTAACAATCAAATCACCTTATCCTCTTTCAACACCTTACATATTCCTAAACACCCTATTTCAAATATTACAATATATATATGGTTTATCCATCATTAGTTCTTCATGATAAGAGAAAGAATGATAGATATTTAAGGAGGAATTACATTAAATTTTGAAATTAGAAAAAACACATACCTTGGTCTTTCTTTGATACATACCTTAGATTCCAAATAAATTTGGCTTCCAAGTTTGAATAAGGGACCCC
This sequence comes from Thuja plicata, assembly GCA_018584345.1. Lineage (NCBI taxonomy): Eukaryota > Viridiplantae > Streptophyta > Pinopsida > Cupressales > Cupressaceae > Thuja > Thuja plicata. The sequence goes on along the minus strand of MU224596.1, from coordinate 2,180,945 downwards.
TTTACAACTCATTGTTAGCCATCATTAAATCTATTTTCTAAAATTGTAACCAAGGTTTCTTAAGTCTAATAGTGTTTACATTACCCAATAGTAATAAATGCAAAATATTAAATTTAACACTCTCCCTTTCTAGTGGCACTCTCATTACCTATAACATAGGCTTCTACTAACATTCTTGAACCACATAAATAATATTCTTGATCGACATAAAGATGAAAAACTCCTATTATAAATATTTTTTTGATATTGAAATGACCAATAAGAAATTCAAAATATAACATCCTTAACTAAATTACATCAACTAATAGTTGAGATAGGAATCAAATATTCTAATTCTAATGACATAAACTTATTACTTAATAAATTGTCCCAAAGATAATAATTTTCTAAGTTAAGAAAGGACTGAAAATTATATAATATCAATTCTTTAACCATTTTAAACCTTTTATGGAAAGAGTGACTACATGCTTTTATTTTATTCATAATAATTAATAAGTCAGAGACAACCTTCAAGATCAATGATTAACCATGATTTAAAACTTCACTATTGGCTTTATTTTATTTGATATAATGACATCTCAACTATCCATATCTCAACAATGATACAAGGCTTGTTGATACATTCTTTACCCTTTTTTAAATACTAAGGAAATCCTGAGATATGTGAGATAATAATAGTAGAGTCTATCCAAAATCATTTTGAGATACTGCTCCTAGAAATGTATGAACAGGATGACATAGAAATGTAAACCATATTGTTTATTCAAGGTGAATGATACTATAGTTCAAAAATTTTACTTGGTCAACTTAATGATGGTGAATTCTACCTGCTAATGCACAAGGGATTTATGAAAATTAATAGGGAAGTGGAGATTCCTTACACCTCATGATAATCAGATTATACCCACCCTTTAACTATGGGAAGGGATCAATTCTATTTAATAGGTTGTGTTGAAAGAATGAATTATTTTCACTAGGATCAAAGTACCTTATAGATATGATGCTAGGAATGATGCATTTGGTTATATTTGAATATGATGTATTGCTACTTAATTTACTAGTCATTTCAATTATGTGCTAGTGTATGACTATGCTAATAGTAATGCTCACATCCTAGTAATAGACTTGCATATGTTTTTTTATTTTTTATAGGATGACATCAAGACCTTTTTATCATCGTGCTACTATTTTGTTTAGGATCATTAATGATTTCAAACTAGTTAGACATTGATACATGTATATGATTATATGTTATTATAAAATTTTTGGTATGATGTTAGTTACAGGGTAATTAGAGATTGTATTTGGGATGTAGTACGTAAGTTAGTTGATTACCTATTATCTATATTTCCATTTATAGATATCATATATACATAATTTGTGTAAATATTTGATTACTAATGCAATTCAATAATGAGTAAAATGAAATAGAGATAATTAAAATACATGATGTATATGATCTATACATGTTAATATATATTTTTCTTTGGCTATTAATACTTTATGATAGGACTAATATTTGAGGTTGAGCATAAAAATACCCATGGCCAATGATAAGGGGACCTAATATACTATGCTTGTATAAAACTAGTCATGTCAACCTAGCCTATTTGGAGACGCTAAGGTCTTCTATTATGTGTTTGTGTCATGATGTCCAAAGATTATATCTTGTAATTTTGTATGTGATTCCAAGTATGAGAGTGTCCAGTAATTTTTTTTGATTTGATGATTGAAAAATTCAAACAGTAAATGTGGCATTAAATTTTTTGTGTGAAACCAATACTTATTTCATATTTAAAGGAGAAATTCTTGAGCTAATTTTATTACATTATTTTTTTCTCAACCTCTTGTATCATAGGTCTAAGGGATAGGAACCTTTTGGTAACCTTCAAGTTGGTTTTTTTTGAGTTTGAACCCTTCTCCTTTGGCCATTTTTTAATGTGACAAGATTTACCACAACAAAAAGTTAGCAAAAAAGGCATGAAAGATTGGAAGACACATGGAAAAATCCTATGAAACCTCCATCACTTCCACTTTTATGTTAACGCACTTGAGAGAAGAGCATGAGGGAAGTATGGCCTAAAAAAATACTACCACACATTTGAGGTAAAGGGGTTATATACTTAGCTTTCAAAAAGATAAGGGAATTCCATTAAATCTATTAATAAATTTTTACTCCTTTTTCATATGGTTTTCTTGTTTGGAAGAGTGGTGAGAAGGGGGAAAAGAGAAGGATATTTTTAGGGAGTAGAGCTAGAGGGAGAGAGTGGGATATGTAGATGAACAATTCCTTATCAAAGGGAAGAGATAAATTTTGTATGCTCTGTTTAAACTTTGTAATAGAGGTAACAACATCTTTAATGAATGCAAGAAAACCATCAGAAGCACCTTTTATGTTATTTATCAAATATATTTTTATTTAATTTTTAGTCTTTCATAATGATCGAACAATCATCCTATTTATCCATACTTTTGTTGAACCTTATAATATAAGTCATGTCATGTTACAGTTATAGAAAATCAAACCATCCTTTTTTTCATTTTTGTAGTTTTATTATTCTTGAAATTTATATTTATGTTGCATTCAATCTTTCTATGTCCATATCCACTACAACCTTATAAATATATATTGGAGTTCTTAACCTTTGTATTCAATTTCACTCTACTGAAGTTCTTAAAATTCACTTTATTTTTGCATTGAACCACCTTATGCCCTAAATTATTGCAATGATGGCATATTTTAATAAAAACATAAGTTGTTTTAAATTCATTAATTGTGTGCCCTAACTTATTGTAATAAAAATAAACTCTATAAAAAATGAATACATAGAATGAATAGGAGGAGTTGTTTAATTTGGCATCCCCTTTCTATCATTTGCTTGCATCTAATATACCAAATTATTTTTTTCACATGCTTCTGGCTTACCAGTTCCTTTTTGTCTTCAACTTGATTCTGGTCTACCAAGTCCTTTTATCTTCCGTCTACTTCTTGTCTACCATATCCATTTTTTCTTCTTCCTAATTCTATTATACCATATCCATTTTGTCTTGTTCCTACTTCTGGTCTAGATGAGAACCCAGTCAACACTCACCATATTTTATGATTATCTTGTTTCTCTTCACTGTTATCAAAATTTCATCTCCCCATCTTCCATTGGATTGAGTTAGAAAACACATATTCTCACAATTTTATTCAATACAAGAGATATTACAGGTAGTCCTAAAACCTTTGTCAACCCTCTGACAAACACTTAACATATTATGTTTCAAAATTTTAACAAAATAAACATCATTATTTATATTCTTACCATCAATTAAAATCATTCCAATGCCTTACATTTGTGCATTTCCTTCTCCCACAAATTTGATTGCTCCTATTCAAACTTGATAAATCTTCTCTTGTCTCCTATCATATAATCTGAACATTCGAAATCTATAATCCATGCACTTGCAACAACTTTAGCATGCAATGTGATCTCCTATTTCTTTCATGAAATATCCAAAAATAGAGATTCTTAAATTCTTTCATTAAAGTATCCTAATCTTTAGATAAATATTAATCCATGAAACATAAGCTCTTTTTTCCCTTACCTTTAAAATTTATTGTCTTCCTCAAATCATATTTCTATTGATTTCCTTTTCTATCATCATCTTTTACTTCACTATGATATTTCTTATACTAGAAATCATTATAAAAATGTCATATTCTTCCAAAATTAAAGCACTTAAGAGGTAACTTACCTTTGTATCTACTGGTGCCTCAATTGAATCTTATTGAAATATTTCCATCACATTCCTCAAAAATATTGCATGTCTTAGGTTTAGCTTCTTCAATAGCTCTCAATGTAGTCTTACTCTTTTTCTCTTTCAACTTTTACAATCTCAAATGCAGAAAGCGAACCAATAAGTTGATCTCGATTCAATACTGAGTTAGATCATTGTACCCCCTTATTGAACATGAAATTGGTATGAATTCATTTTGTAGGGTTAATAAGATCTCAATTATAACATCTATGTCTTCCATATGTCCACCAACAACTTTGACTCCATCAATAACATCTATAACTTTGTATATGCATCTTTCAACACTCTGATCTTCTTCCTTTCTTAAGACGTCATATTTATATTTGAGATTCATTAGTCTTTCTTACTGTATTTTTAAATATCCTTCTTAAACCAGGGCCAACTTATCCCATATCTCTTTAACACCTTTTAAACCTTTCACTTTTCTAAATATTGTATCACATAAACTACTAAAAAGTATTTCTCTTGCTTTCACATTAGTTTCTTTCTTTTTTCTTCATTGTTGGTAAAAGGTATTCCAAAAGGAGGATAGAATCCAATACGAATAACCTCCCAAATACCATTTTTTAATGTTTCTAGATATGCTTACATCTTGTCCTTCCAATAAGGAACATTATTTCCATAAAGTACTAGACCCTCAAAGTGTAAGTTCTACATCATCCGGGATCTTCCTCAAGTGGTTAAGCTTATTAAATAGGAACCTCTCTCTAATACCAATTGTTGAACATACTCTGGATGTTGAGAGGGGGATGGGTGAATCAGCATAAACCAAAATCTCATATGAGTATTCAACTAACTACAATATGCACTACATAAACATTTAGTATTTATTTACTTTTTATTAAATTTAAATAGAAATACATGAACCCAAGGATTTTATATGTGGAAAACCCAAAATAGGAAAATCCATAGTGAGCACTAGCGCACAGACATAATTCACTAATGTATATAGTTTGATTACAAATATAGTAGGATTTCACTGCTCTAAACTTGCAACTAGAGGCTCACTTCCAATACAAAACTTAATATAGAAAGGAGCTCACTACTCCAGACTTTCAAATAGGGGCACACTGCCAAAGTAGTAAGATACAAAAAATATATTCCATATCAAAGCCACATTTTCCTAGGGAATAGGTACATACAACTCTTTAAAATAGATAAATAAAAATTCTCCTGATAATGCAGTTGATTTTCACAACATAATCAGTCTTTGTAGCACATTGTTATGGAATTATCTTCTCTACCAATATAAAAAAAAATAGCAGCCTCATAAAATAAATACTACTCTTATAAAAATCTACATATAGATCTTTACTGATTATTCAACTACACTTACTCTCTCTTACTTTCTTCTAAAGCACAAGTTGTACTTAGTTAAAAGATAGATCATTGGATTTTACAACAAGGGAAACCATGCAAAAAGCATATAATAATTAAGATAAAATATGGCCATCAAAGAATAAATCATAATAAGGTCTAATGCTAGAACCTTCCTAAAATAGACCCAACTAGATAAGAGATAAAAATTAAGTACATAGGTCAGACATAACATAAATCCATCTAGATAAGAGATAAACATTAAACAAAATACTTTGACTAAGAATATGATGCATGATCCACTCCAATAGAGAGAGTAACCATGAAAAAATTACACATATCCTAATACCAGATCTGCAATTACTAGGACAACTTCTATATCCATCTCAAACATGTAGTAACACACTGACAAAAGGACCACTCAAGTTGAAAACTATATTTAGACCTCCAAACATCATTGTGAGATCCACATGCATATCCGAAATAATATGAATTTCTAATAGTCCATGTTAGAAGCCATCATAATACATTTTTTGGACCTAACCACAAAATGATGATAACTGTAACAAATCAAGATACCAATTTTGAATGAGTAGGAGTAGTTTCTAGATCAGTAGGAAATACCGCAACCAAGAGCAAAACCTGAATACAATTTTAATCACATCTACATATTGTCATCTTCAATTGCATAACACTATTACTGAACCACTTACATTTGGATAAAATTATTAACATCTGGACCTAAGAAAATAACTTTGAATTACTAACAAACATCATTCTCACAATCTACAAAATACATACATGTCTTACACTGTTCTAGATATATATTTGGCTTCCACTATTCTATAGCACTGAATACATACTTGTCTTCAACTATTCTCTAGCATTGACTACATACTTATCTTTTACTATTCTGTAGGTTTAGATTCTCTAACATGTTCAACACAAACCCTTCCTTCTTTCCTGACGAAGATCCTTCTTGTAGATCAGAGATATACCTAAACATGTCATAGATAATACTTTTGGATAAAAGTGTAAGAAAAAACACCTCGAACACTCCTAGACCACAATTTTTGACATCAATAACAATAGACAAACTAACATATATTACTAACACTCTTTAGGTGAATACATTATCTATCATATTTATAGGGAAGGAAATGATGTGGTTGATTATTTTGCAATTATTTTTGTTTCTATGTATTATATGTTTTGGTGGAGGAGTGACAAATACAAACACCCTAAGTATAAAACTCTAATTTTTACTCATGCCTGCTAAGGTTGCATCTTTATGATGCATCACAATTATACTCCCTATGTCATTTCCTAAGAAATGTGGGTTTTATGTCCTTTGAATCATATTAGTTATCATTTTTTTGACTCTCACTTTTTCGTGCTTTTATTGTCTTTTATGATCATAATTACCACAAGTATTTTTGTTCTTGATCTCTCATGATTTACACGCATTTTGAGCTCAAAATCTCCACTATTTTCTTTTGTTGTAAGTATTTATTGCATTTATTTTTCATCTACTCTTTTCTATGTTCCCTATTGTGCTTTTGGTGGACTGTTACTAATCATGGGTGAGGATAAGAATAAATTTTAGCCAATTTATAGTGGAAAATGGTAGAATGACCCCATTATTTGGCGCAATGATGTAGAGAGTCTTGGGCCTTGAATCAAACTAGATTCACAAGATGTTTCCTAGGCTCTTTGAACCATCCAAAGGATATTTATTTTCTTCTTCTTCTTCACCTTCCCAGGGTATCCAAGGAATTTTATTAGGGCTCCTACCAAGGCCTTTCCCACAAACAATTCCCTAATTATCCAAGGAGATCCATTCTCCTCCTCCAAGAGCCTTTCACTTTACTTCCTCTATCAAGCACCAAAACCCTTGCAATTAGGATATTCCCATTTAAATTTATTAGGACATGTGTTTATTTGAACCACCTTAGTTCCACTTAATTTCATGCTCCTAATTCCTTTGGTTTCATTTCAAGAACCCAACAATCTGATCTTGTAGAAAATAGGGCTAGTAGAGACCTAATTGTATTAGCCCTAATTCATGAGTTTTTGGGATATCTTTCTCAAACTTCCCAAGTAACCCCAATATATATTACCAACTTTGCACACCATTTATCCTCCTCATTTAAACAATGAAAAATGGGTTTTGGGTTCCTTTCTGGATTAGGTCAACTCCTAGGTGCTCAAATTAGGCCTTCCTAGGTTTCAACTAGGCTATGACAGTGATTGAACAAAATATCTTCACCAATTTATTAATAAAATTTAAATAACACTTTAGTTTGGTCTTCCTAACTTAAAATATTCCTTCCATGTACAAATTTTACACCCACATAGCTATATTTGCACATTCTATACACCATTTCCTCTCAATGGACTTATCACATTTCTTATGCTAAGCCTAAGGATTCATGGGAGAAATGGTGTTTCTTCTACCAAAAATATACCACCTACAAAATATACTAATTTACAACCTATTCTAACATTACACAAATATTCATTGTGTTCCCATGGTGGAATGTCATAATTTATAGCCTTTTGCATGCAAACCCTCAATTTCATGATTAATAGACCCGTTTGGATTCCAACTCGCACAACTCCTAACTTAAATGACCTCAAGAATTAAAAAAATCAAAGCATGGTAAAACATAAAATTACAATAACATTCTCTAAAATTACTTCTTCTGATTCATACAGAGTCGTACACTAGTTTGAAACAACAAATAAACTATGGAAAACACAGTAACAGTGGAGCAAAAACTTAACTTTCATTCCAAACTTTCATCAACCTATGAAAATAAGTTCCAAGGCCTTTTAAAATCCTTTTAAATATTTCCAACCACCTGCAATGACCAATGAAACCATCAAGCACAATTTTAGAAAAGTTTCTCACAAAATGTTGCAAAGTTTTATTTTGCAACTTTTACATCTTTTGCAACTTGTCAATTGTGAACAAGATTTTGAAATTGATGAGATTCCAACCTACTCTAAACACTTAAAAAAGAACCCTAAACAACTTATGTGACCTCCTAGACCTTGGATAAGATATGACCAGGAATGACTGGACTAGGGCTTATAACATTGCCATGTGGCTTATTTCATAACACAAAAAACAGACCTTATAGGTCATCAAACATTAAACTATACTAAATTTCCTTAAAATCCTACAAACATGATTAAATTTCCTTAAAGGCTTACAAAACATTTTTTTGTCTCATGAACTACTTGCACCCCTACACCATACTCAAGGAGTAGGAGAAAACTCAAGTCTCTTGAGTTGGGAGTTCTTTGATAGTTAACCCATGTTGTAATATTGTTAAATGTGTCATCCACATAGCATATGATTATGGTAAACATGCACACTTCACCAAATAATATTTATAGTCTCCTTTCCTTGTCGTCTTGATGAGTTTGGAATCAAGGATGCTCTCCAACTTCAGAGGTTGACTAAGAGGTAAGTACTAGACCCAATTTGCTTCACATGATTTCATGCCTTCATCTTGACTTGGGGTTGATAGAGTACCTTTATAAGGGTATAGATAACTGATATTAAAATGGGTGAAATGTCAAGATTAGGAGGAAATTCCACTTCATAGGAATTGGTACCATATTTTTGGACAACCTTAAGGGGTCCTATGTTTTTTTCCTAGAGTTTACTAGTTTGACCCTTAGGTAGTCTTTCTTTTCTCAAGTAAACCATAACCAAGTCACCTACCTTATATTGAACATCCCTTCGTGTCCTATCAACATGCGCTTTGTACTTTTCTGAATTTTGTTGCAGGATCTTTCTCACATGTGCATGTATCTCTTTCATGTTCTCTCAAAATTGTCCCCTTGTGAACTTCTAGGAGCCCATGAGCTGATTTCTCTCAATTCCATTCCACCCCTGGGGTGATAACCATAAAAATTTAAAATAGATTCCTCTTTGTACTTCTATTCACTAAATCATTATACGCATATTCTTCTTTCCCAATGATCAAATCTTATGCTTGACCATGCTATTTTGTAAGGCACCTTAGCAGATTTTCTAATGAATTATTCACTACTTTAGTTTGACCATCAGAATGGGGATTGTATGCATATGAGAAATATAAGTGAGTACCAAGTCTCTTCCAAAGGGTTTTCCAAAAAGGGATGACAAAATTAGTATCCTTATCACTAACTATGTTGATGGGTAAACCATGGATCGTCACTATCTCCTTAATGAATATCCCTGCTACATATGAGACCTCATTGGCGCTTCTTTAAGGCACAAAATGTGACATCTTGCTAAATATATCTAGTACAACATAGAAACTATCAAACCCACTTGGTGGTCTTGGAAAAACATAGAAAAAAGTCCATGCTTAAAAACTATTATGACCTTTAAGGTATGTCCAATGGTTGGTATAACCTAATTGAATTAACCCTAATTCATGAGTTTTTGGGCTATCTTTCTTAAACATCCCAAATAACCCCAACATCTATTACTAGTATTGGACACCCTTTATTATCCTGTTAGAAATACTACAAAATGGGTGTTGCATTGCTTTTTGTTATTAGATCAACTTGTAGGTGCCCAAACTAGGCCTTCGTAGGTTTCAACCAGGCTATGACAGTGATTGAAAAAAATATCTTAACTAGTCGATTAGGAGAATCAAACCAACACATGAATTAGGTCTTCCTAACCTCAAACCTTCCTTTCGTGCATATATTTCACACACACACAGAGCTACATCTACACATTCTATACACCATTTTCTCTCAACAAGCTTGTCACACTTCTTATGCCAAGCCAAGGGCTTCATTGGAAAAATAGTGTTTCTGCTTCCACAACTCTACCACCTAATAAATAAAATAATTTAAAACATTTTATAATATTCCAAAAATATTCATCATGTTCCCATGGTAGAATGTCATAATTTAAGGCCTTTTGCATTCAAACCCTCAATTTGAGGATTTACAGACCCGTTTGGATTGTAACTAGCACAAATCCTAAGTTCAATGACTTCAAGACTTCAAAACAAATGAAAAGAAATTTTAAACTTCAAAATACAACACCATTACCTAGAATTACTTCTACCAATCTGTACGAAGGCGTACATTACTCTAAAACAATAAATAAACTAAGCAAAACTAAGTAACAGTGGAGGAAAAACTTAAATTTCATTCCTAATCTTTCAACAACCTCTACAAATTGGTTCTAAGGCCTTTTAAAATATTTTTTTAATAGCTCACAAAATGTTGCAAAGTTGCACTTTGCAACTTTGTAAGTTTTATATCTTTTGCAAATTGTCAATTTTGAACAAGATTTTGAAATAGATGAGATTCCAACCTACTATAAACAATTCAAAATGAACCTAAACAATTCAAAATGAACCTAAACAACATAGGTAAACTCTTGGACCTTGGACAAGATATGACTAGGAATGACTACAGTAGGGCTTATAACATTGCCCTGTGGCTTATTTCATAACACAAAAAAGGACCTTATAGGTCACCGAACATAAAAATATACTAAATTTACTTAAAGGCTTACAAACATGATTAAATTTCCTTAAAGGATTACAAAACATGATTATGGCTCGTGAACCACTTGTGCCCATGCACTAGGTAAGCTTTGTAGAAGTGGGGTTATGCCCTTCCTGGAGAAACATCATGTTTATGATCCTCTTATTACTAATGTACTTTGAAAAGTGTGGAGGAATTATATTTTTTATGCATATATGGTGGAACTTACCATTTCAGAAAAATGATTGTGAAGGTGTCAGTTATCCCTAGTAATGATAAAATAAAATCATGGGGACCCCAAAGCCTCTAAGGAGGTTGTCTCTATATTATTCAAGGATGATGGTTGAGAAAATATGAAAAGAAAAAAGGTGGGTAGATATAAATTTAGAACTATCAAACCTTTCTAGACAGAAGTTGAAGAAGCTATAATGAAGTATTTCACCCTTGATAGGTGATTTTCTAGCTTCTTTGGACACTGTTTTATTTTGTAAAATCATTTTCAATACAATCATATGGTTTATGTTCCTTCTTACCTAATATCATCTCATACTATTGGACTTAATTAATAGAGAAAGAATGTCAATTTCTTAGTCATCCATAAAGATTTTATTATAATCATCATGGTGTATGAAAAATATATGTGTATTCGGACCCTTAAGCCCTCCAAGTCTTAACATAAAATTAAGTATGCCCTAAATTTCATAGTTTTCTACTCTAAAATGTCTACTAATCTGAAGGATGAAGATTTAGATACTGAGAGGTTGTCAAAAAGGAATAATTTGAGAAAGAAGGGTAAGAAAAGCTTTAGGTCATTTTGGCCAAATAATTTTGAAATTGATGGTGATAATGAGGACTACATCCCACATATTTATCATACTCATGATGATGAGGAGCATGTCCCTCTATTTCTAATTCTCCTATCTCAACAATTATTGAGAAAGATAAAGGGCCCACTCTTGAACTCACCTTTGATGTGGGGCACTCATCTAAGCCCCAAACAAGGAAGAAGGGAAAATAAGTGAAATTTAGAAAATTTAGCAGGGAGGTAAAAGTGAAATATGAGAAGGGGACTTTAGTCCAACCTTATAGAAATGATACTACCATTTAAGAGTTATAGATAGATATGGAGGAGGATTGTCGAGTTCTAGGGTTCCACTCTGCTAATGTGGCTCCTATAGTGGTAAGAAAGATTTCAAAAATTGGTATCCTTATGGATGATACTATGGATCTAGATGATACCTTGTGAATTATACCGTTGATGTGGTAGTGTTTCTCAATGATTATGGTGATGACTAGACTTATTTGACTGATTGGATTATTTCTAAAATTAATTCCTTTAAAGATAGTATGAATTTAATTTCTAGTAGGATGAATGATCTACAAAATCCTAGTAACAAAGGTTTGGACAAGGATAAATGCTCTAAAATGTTGGTTTTAATTGAGGTGGTGCCCAAGGATCTTAAATCCATGAACACCAAGTAGGAGGAAAAGATCAAAATGCTAGAGGACAATATTAGCAAGGTTCACAATAAGCTTAGCATGCCAGTTCCAATTAGTAGGAATTCTTTCTTTAATAGTATATTGGTCATTTTTGTTCTAATTAAAAAAAGGTAACTATGTTCTAGAGAGTGTTGGTGCTACCAATGAGGTTGTTGGTCCTGCTAGTTGTGTGCATGATCAAGGAAAAACAATTTCTTCAAAAATGTCAGAGATCTTAGCTAGGACCCATAGCCAACCTAAAGTTGTGAGTGAATCCTCTCAAGTCATCCAAGAGGTTATGGATATGCAACACCAAATTATAAATAAAATCCTTGAATAATTGCAGTAGGATAATTTGGTTTTATGAGCCTCTTTTTCTTTGTGTTGGCTTTTAGTTTTCATTGATGGTTTATTGGTAGTTCTATACTACTTATTTTTGTGGTTGGCATCTTTTGGTTGTAAGGGTGTCAAGACCCCTTCAAGACACATTTTACCTTAATAAAAAATAATCATCGCCTTTAATCCAAGATCAAAACAATGCAGAAGAATAAAAACATGTAACACTAAATCAAAAGCTCCCACATCTCAAAGACTCTCACAAATGCCTTATATAATGGAATTTAGAAACAACCAAATTCCTTCTTATGAAAAATACTTTATAATACTTTAGTATGCACAACTTAGGGGTATCAACACGTGTAACTAAATATTCACAAATCCATTCATCCTAGACATTAAAATACTTCAATATAAAACTTAAAATACTAGCCTCTGATCATTATATTTTATGTTTAAAATATTTATTTATTGAATGAATTATCCAATATCTACATAGAATGAAATGTAGCATACAACATTTTTCTTTACCATGTATGTCAATAGACTTATTATCCATTGAACACATACTTCAACTCCACCTATATAGTGTGTCTTTCCAATATGTGGATCAACATCTACTGGTCTCTTCCGATATTCGTGACGTAACCATAAATCATCAAAACCTTAGCATAACTCATCAAGAATTTTCTATTCACAACTAGTCTCTTCCATGTCTTAACAATTTTCTTATGCCATCACAAAATTCATCCACCATATTGCCAACATCAGCAAAAAGGTGTATGTTATGGTGGCCCTTCTATATCATATTTTATCATTCTCATAAAAAATGAAGATTGCTGAAATAAAAGATGGGAGTATATAAATAGGAGATGAGTACAAGACACAAGCTACTATGCCTCATTTTTCCATACATATATTATCTTGTACATGGTTTCAAAAAAAAATATGATTGCTACAAAACCATGTTTTTCTAGTCTCCACATGACTCTGATACCAAATGTGAAAACAAAAGTGAAGATTTTTTTTAATTAATTACAAAATCATCAACTACATTTATACAATCATAAATAGTTGAAACAAGATAACCACCTAACTAAACAATGTATGAATTGACTTTTGCTAACTTCCATCAACATATATTCCAATGAAGATAATATATAATGATTCATTGTAATGTTTAGATCTCCTTCTCTTTCTATCTAAAATTTTCCTTTTATTTTTTCTAATCTTAGTTTTAGGCTCACCTTGTTCATTACCAAGTTTTGTTCTACCTAAAACCTATACATTTAAATAATTATTAAAGACTTATTTGTTTTTTTAATTAATAAATAAATAAATATATCACATACATATGAACATATTAGAATCAAAAGATAAATTAAATTAAAATTTCTAATTTATCTAGATGACTAAACTAGGATGTATGTTAAAAATAAGAATTGCATACTCCACACCTTACATATTGAAAATTTTAGATTAGTTAATATTTATTCAAATAAACTATTGCGTCAACAATGCCTTAAATGAAAATGTTCAACTCAAAACTTGCACAAATTAGAGCTTTGTTTGTCTATAATGGACAATAAATGCTACCTAAAAAGTTTTGGAAAATAAATCTATATTACAACTTTAAAAATTTTGCCTTGAGCAAATTGATCCCATCTTGTAAAAATTAAAAACATTAAGTGTCTCCAAAATATGTTTTACTTTTTAATTAGTTGGATAGTGTTGGGATTGGAAGGCCAATGGACATTTGTCCTGTTGCTGCCTTTGTCTCTTCAGCTGCTTGGTTATGAGCTTATATACTTGGCTCTTATTTCATTGTAAACATTCGATTGAGTTAATATAATATCTCTGCTCTCAGTGTGGACGTAGCCACGATTGTGGTGAACCACAATAAACAGTGTGTTTTGTGTCTACTTTGCAATCTGTTCTTTTAATTCTTTAATTCTATTTTTCTTTTCAAATTCTTCAATTCTACAATTGGTATCAGAGCTGGGCAAATAGCTGGTTGGAAGTTTGGTAATTAAATTTCCTGAGAATGGAGGATACAAAAATAGAGAAATTTGCAGGCAAGAACTTCAGCCTGTGGAAAGTGCAGATGCGTTCCTTGCTGATTAAGCAAAACTTATCAATCGTGCTGGAAGGAAAAACAAAGAAACCAACTGCGATGTTTGATGAAGATTGGAAGAAGATTGATGACAAGGCAATGGCATCAATTTTTCTTTCGTAGTCACAAAATGTCTTGTTCAATGTCTTGAACGAAAAAGACAACAAAAGAAATTTGGGATAAACTTCAGAGCATGTACGAGACGACATTGGCTGCAAATAAAATCTTCATTATGAAGAGACTCTACAAGCTGAAAATGAAGGAAGGGGCAGTGATGTCAAATCATATAAATGATTTAAACACTTTGTTATGTCAAGAAACCTGAATTGGTATGACACAAGATAATGAAGCCAAAGCCATCATCTTGTTGTGTTCCTTGCCCGATAGTTGGGATCCTGTAGTTACAGCCTTTAGCACTTCGAATTCCACAACGAAGAAGCTAGTCTACGATGAAGTGGTTGCTACTTTGCTTAGTGAAGACATGAGAAGAAGTAACAAAGACATCTCATCCGGTGATGCTCTTACCATGGTCAGCACTGAAAATAGAGGAAGAAGCCAGCATAGAGGCAGAAATAATAACAACCGACGGTCACAATCTGGTAGAAGATCACAGTCTAGAGGAAGAGAAGGCGGCTGTTGGTTTTGTGGCAAATCTGGCCATGTCAAGAAAGATTGTAGAAAATACAAGAAAGTACAAAAAAAGGTTTTGGACAACGGAGCGAATATAGCTCATGATAAAGATGATGGAATCTTAATTCTCTCCATAAGCGACACAACATCTGAATCTTGGGTCATAGATTCTGGTGCTTCCTTCCACGCTACTTCTTGCACGGATTTGTTTACAAACTACCAAGAAGGTGAGTTTGGAAAAGTTTATTTGGGGGATAATAATTCGCGTGAAATTATTGGAAGAGGTGATATTGTTTTACATTTAAATGGAGGATTTAAATGGCTGTTAAAAGATGTTAGGCATATTCCAAGATTGAAGAAGAATCTGATTTCCGTGAGTCAGCTATATACACAAGGCTTTCTCACCACTCTCATAGACAAATGGAAAGTCACCAGTGGTTCTATGGTTATCGCAAAAGGCGATAAAGTGGGTAGCCTTTATGTTGTTGAAACTATTGGTGAGGTGGGAGCTGCTATGACTCTTGTGGGCAGCAATGCCGCACTTTGGCATCAAAGATTGGGTCACATAAGTAAGAAAGGCCTTGAGGTTATGCTGAACCGAGATCA
>MU224596.1:2133720-2161804 GCA_018584345.1 Thuja plicata | reverse complement strand
GTTGGGATTGGAAGGCCAACGGACATTTGTCCTGTTGCTGCCTTTGTCTCTTCAGCTGCTCGGTTATGAGCTTATATACTTGGCTCTTATTTCATTGTAAACATTCGATTGAGTTAATATAATTTCTATGCTCTTAGTGTGGACGTAGCCATGATTGTGGTGAACCACGATAAACAGTGTGTTTTGTGTCTACTTTGCAATCTGTTCTTTTAATTCTTTAATTCTGTTTTTCTTTTCGAATTCTTCAATTCTACAGATAGTCGATAGACGCCTCCGTGACTGATATAAAAATTTCGACGACGGCTTTGGTAAGAAGGCAATGTTTGCATCGAACGAGCGAAACCGGCTGAAGATGAGCCATTCGAATGCTCTCCTCAAATGGTATATGTTCCGGAGATTATACTAAATATGCCGCATCATTCTCCTCTACTTCTGTCACTTGATCTCTTTCCAGATCGAATCTCGGCCGCATATTTTCCCCATTTGTTCTCTCTCGCGCCTCTAAATCTCGCTTATTTCTCCATCATTAGACATATATCAATAAGAACTAGACTTGATATGGTGCCCTAAACTTAGACTAGTAGGTATAATATGCATATAAACTTGAAGAATCCGAGTTTCAGATGACCTGAGAAATTCCTTCTCTGACTTCGGTTTTTAAAGTCCCGTGTTGATCGAGTCGTGGCCGGCGAAAATTTGGGCGGCATCTTAACTCGGTTTGCAGTCTGCAATTCAAACAAACATAATCGTTGACAAATTATTTCCTTTGCCAATGAAATCTGCATCTGGAATTTGGCGATTTAGATTGCTTTATATCAAGTGAACGCGTTAAAGCCGTGAATGAATGCGTAACAGCATTTTATGGGTTGACATTTTGGGTTACTTCACGGGAAAGCTTGGAATTTGGTGTGTGAACCGTTAATTTCTGTTTTTTCCCTCTTTCTATTGTTTTTCATGACAACTGGCTGGAAAGATTACCATATTTTCACCCTTTCTATTGTTTTTCATGACAACTGGCTGGAAAGATTACCATACTTTTTCAAAGTGATTTGTCCAAATGTCATTATGCAATTATTGAGTTTTGTCAGATATACACGTGACAAAGCTTGAAAAGGAAAAAGATTCTTTACCGTATAGTGATTTACTCTTTTGGTGCGCTTGATTGTCATAATTAACCGTACACTGTTCTTTCTCAAACCTTCACGCGGTAAACTTACTTTCTGTGTTCCTACCTGCCATAAATGTTACCCTTTAATTATACAAATAAAAATTAAATGCATCCCATGAAAAATAAATAAATTGCCCCTAACATTTCTTTATTTGAATATTTAAAATGACTTGGAAAAATATTATTCTGATTATTTACCTAATTGTAAGTTTTTAGCTTTCAATTAAGTTTATTGGTGTATAATATTAAAAAAATATTAAGCTACCATTTTTCTGCTTTTGGGTGTGAAACAATCAGCAGATAGGTTTTATATGTTTCGAGGGGAGTGTGTAATAATGGTAAACTTGTTTTTTATTAAGGGAAAACTGGTTTCGAAGGGACTAAAAATCCTAACACAAAACAAAAAAGCAGCTAAAAGTTCCAAACGCTAACCATCGGTTAAACAACAACAAACAAAAAGCACAAAAATAAGGGAACAATGCCATAATGTTGTCAAGGGGTGATCCCCCTATCTTTACTCCTCAATTTGGGCTCATAGATGCAGTCTCTTTCTCCTTTCTAGCTGCTCCTATGTCCTCTGCAAGAGCTTTATCCTTCTTTGTTGCACCTCTATGCTCAACTTGAGCTTTCTTGGATGGCTTGACAATGTCACAGGGGGAAGTTGTGGTTCCCTTAGATATAACATGTAAAGCTTCTTCTAGTTCATTTAGTTTCTTGAGACCCTCAATGGCATTATCCATGGTCGATTTACTAACAACAATAATTGGTCTTAACTTGTCCTAAATCACATTCATGGTTTTTTCCAAATTCAAGATGTTCATCTCATGGTCTTCCTTAAGACCTTTGATGCCCTTAGCTAAAGCCTGGGTACTAGCCATGATCTTATCCAAACTCTAGCTCAAGGGAAATAGAGTAACTTTATCTTTCAATGCATTATTTTTTGCAACTATCCATAAGAGCAAAGCATCCCAGCTCTACATTGAATATCTTTAACATTTTTATTAATATTAGAATTCTCTTGGACTGATAAATCATTCTCAATCGGATTATCCTTTTCCACATCAATAGGAATAGCAACATGGATTCGTGTATCCAAACTCTCCATACTTAGAGGTTAAGAAACAAGGGAAATGGGGACCACATCAGTTTGGGAATTTAATTTAGATTTCTTATCATGAGAAGAATTCCTCCCACCACTAACTAAGAGGGACCAAGAAGAAATCTTACCTTTGGCTTTATCTTTCCCCTTGTCGCCAACACTAGGATCTAGAGAGTCAGGAATAAAACCATTCGAAGGGGTGTAGTTTGAATCATCCTCATCATTGAAAATATGTTTCTTATGGATGGAGGAGGCAGTGGAAGGGAATTTTTTATTATACAAATGAAACACCTCCTCATCACTGGAAGAATCTTCTTCTTGGTCAATAGAGGAATCCCCGTAAAGAACACTATCATTTTTCTTAATTTCAATGCCCATTTGGGGAGGAGGGTTTTTCTCAATATACAAAACCTTAGCATGTTCCATTGTGAGTAAAATTAAACTCTCATGAAGGATGAGTGAAGCAAGGTTTTTAGTGTGGGCTTGAAGACTATGACAGACAAAAGAAAGAAAGTAAAATGGAATCGAGATGCATTTATTATGTTCGAAGTACTTTATGATCAGAAATGGTAATTGAAGATATTGCAAAAATTTACATCTAGGGTTACATACCACATAATGACCTTGGCCACATTTTCGTAGGGAGATTTTTTGGAGGTTCTATCCGATCTACCATTAGAATTCCTCTTAAATTTATCTTTTTCTATAGGTTGGAATAAAATTTCCATCTGTTCATTCACACATTTCTTGTCTCTATAATACTTCCCTATTTCCTTCCACCACCATATTGGAAACCTTGACAATTAATTTCTCATTAATTTCAAGCTCTAAACCATAAAACTCCAAAATGCAATCATTCCACCCTTCAACACAACCTTTTGTTACTTGAGAATCCTCTCCATGCCCCCTTTCCATGGGATATTCTAGCACCTTCTTCAACTGGGAAAAAAGATAGAGGATATCTTGGATAAGCATGCATGTAGAAGAACATGGAATGGGCAATATGAAGAGTACCTAGTTAAATGGGAAGGATAAATTATTGAGGGTTCATCATGGATATCAAAGGTAGAGTTTGACCTGTTTGGTATTCCTCTAAACAACTAAGATGTGGAAAAGTCACTTGTCAAATTAGCATGGGTTCCTAATGTAAGAGCATCTAGGATGTAGAAGCAATCTTGCATCACCCAAAAAGAAATTTAATATTTTCCTTTTGTTTTGTAGTATTTCAGAATTAATATTATAGTAACCCATTATGATGGTTGAACTATATAAGATGTATAGAAGCTAAAAATTAAAAAAAAATAGCCATTCATTATTTTTAGGATTTTTTATTGTTCGAGATTGTATGGACACAAAAACTAGTTCTAAGGAGGAAAATTAAAAAAATAAATTGATGATTGACGAAAGAATCACCTCAATACCCTAAGCGATAATCCATTGCAATATTATTGAGTTAGGAAGTGAATAGATTCATAAAGAATAGTTTGAAATATGCGACAATGGAGAGCTTAAAGACGAGTTCAAAAATCTTCAAACGAAGGGTTTGACACACATTTTTGACTTACAAGAAATCTTCAAGGAGGAATGGATTTTATATCTCTTGAGTCATTTTCATGATCAATTCATATGGTTGGAGGATCTGATCAAGATTTAAAATGAGTTGATTAATCTATTAATATGTTTCTCAATGGAAGGGGAACCCTAAACCCTAAGGCACATTTCCACAAGGACGGTTGCACAAATCACCAAATCAAAGAGAGATCACAAAGCAATCACTATAGACGATTTTGGAGATCAAGAGATTCAATTTTTTGAAATTATTGTGAGTTATAAGGTCTACCAATCAAGTTGGTTGGATAGTGTACCCTGTGGAGCTATTCATGCTGCTTACTAGAGCTATTCACGCCAATTGGATAGTGTACCCTATGGAGCTATTCATTCCTCTTAATAAAGGAACGAACCAAATATGACCTAGCTGTAATGGTGAGATCCAAAATTTTGGAAAATCTGAAGAGGATTCATACAAACAAGAAACAATCTCTAAAATTTGGATCATTTTGGTATGTATGTTCCTCTATATTCAAAAATTTATTCCTAGTAAAGGAGAGGTAACTTGGAAGACAGATAGACAAACTTTAAGCCAAATCAATGAGTACATAAGTGAACTAGGTGATAACTTTAGAAATTTTATGTGGTGATATTTTAAGGACTTTCAGTATAGAATGTCCAAACGGTATAGAATTCTACCACATATTGTGGAAAAGTGTAGAGACACTATTTTCTTTCTAGTTTATATTGACACCTACAAGACACAAGGGATAGATCCTAAAATTTCATGGATACCTAAGATGGGATATGAAATTGAAGAACATTTGTTAACCTTTAAAATTGAAGATTTATTAAAGCTACCAGTTAAGAAAGAAGCAAAGAGGTATGACTCTTTTGAGGAGGCTTATGAAAGAATCACCTTGCAACTAAAAAAATCCTAGAATATAGATAAAATAAATGAAGATCATTAGTAATTTGAAAGATAATTTTGTTAGTGGTGAAGGTAGGAGCTCTATAGTTGAGAGAGAAAGACCATTCCAAATTCCTATGCTAAGAGGAAAAAGAAGCAAGCAAAAACTCATAGTAATAGTGAACAGTGTTCGTTTTTTAGTATGGATATGTGGAAGCCTTGTGCTGTTGTTTTTATGTTTTAGACATAGACACTATACCATGTACATACATGCAGATTCAGATGTTCAATAACAGTTAAGTTATGTTACTCTGTTTACTAGCCACAGTTTCAGAGGATTGTATTTCAGAAAGCTGACAGTAATTTTATTGATTATTCAGCTGCGCCCATATATGTGATATGCATTTTTAGATTCATGATTAGTTATGAGTCCAAGACAATTAACCAAAGTCACTAATCGTGTTTCATCAAAAACATGATATTTTGGTAATTTTGGTGGAGTTGACTATGTGAAGCGATGCGTCTATTCAATTTTAGTTATGCGGTTCTAATTATGTTGCGTGATTGGTTTGGCCAACAAGAGAAGCATGGAAGGGATTCCTAAAGCTGACAAAGATCATATATTTTGGAGAAGATACTTATAGTAGTTCATTTGAATATCACCAAGTGTGAATGATAAGAAAAGAGGCAGAAAAATGAAAGAACATAATGTTGATTGTTTCGGGACAATAAAGTCATTTCATTCATCAGTTAAAGATCTACGTGAAGAAGAAGAGAGTGTATACAATTCATTGGAACTGATCAAGACATCAGGTCTATTCAAACAATTCATTATCAGATATAGTGTATATTTTTTTTTACTAAAGGTTGCAGCCTTCATCATATTAGCAATGAGCTATTGGATAGTGAGTCATCACCCCTAGCATGGTTATTTGTAAAAGACTCCTAACAGGGTCCGACCCTTAACCAAGTCACTGTACTTATTGCATTGTAAAGATCAACTCCTAATAGGGTTGTAATATCTTCTAATAGGGATTATTATAGTCAAGTACAGTTCTTTGTCAGTGCTAATTCCCACCGGGGTTTTTACCTAGTTTGGTTTCCCCGTAACTAAAATTGTGGAGTTCTATTTTTGTTATCTTAATGTGTATGTGTTTAATGATATTCTGTAATTAATTGGAGAAAATAATTAAACTTGCAGATAAATGATTCACCCCCCCTCCTCTCATTTATCCCTTGGGACTATTCCAAGAATTGGTATCAAAGCCAAGTGTCTTGGAGAGAAATCCTAACAGCTTAAGGTAGATCAATTGGAGTAGTTGAGGAAAGAGAGTCCTAAGTTTGATGGAGAGAATTATCTTGACTGGAAGAACAAAATGATAACACATCTTTAGTGCATTGGTTTTGAGATCTATGAGATTGATACTAATGAAATTGATGTTCCCACCTTGAAAGACCTTGCAGAAGAAGACTCTACTAATAAACAAAAGGAATTATTCACCCAAAATGCAATTGTCAAAGAAGCCTTGATCAGTTCCCTATCTGACAGTGAATTTTCTGAGATCAAGAAGGCAGACAAAGCATATTCAATTTGGAAATACCTAGAAGACATGTTTGAAGGAGACATCCAAGCCAATAATGCATGCAGAAAGACATGGAAGAAAAGATACAACAATTTAGAGATGCTACTTGAAGAAAACATCAAAGCTTACAATCAGAGGATTAATGAAGTAGTCTCAGGAATCAGGAGCAATGGTGGAGAAATTTTAGAGGATGATATAATGGAAAAATTGATGACCACATTAACAACAAATTATGAAAGAAAGATAAACATCTTGGATGAAACCATGAAATTCTCAAAGGACTTCAAAAGAGAAACCTTGATTAGCAAAATATCAGCATTTGAGATATCAAGATTGAAGACAAAACCTAAAATGGAAACAAATTTCAAAGCCTCAGTCCATGGCAAGAAATCCTTGAGCATCTCTAGTAATAATGAGAAAGAAGAAGTTGATACAGTACTAGAAGAAATCATTGCTATGATTGCTAAGAAAGAAAGGAAAGGCAAAGGAAAATATGAAGGACAACTACCATTCAAATGTTTTTTATGCAACAAAGTTGGCCACTTTGCATCCAAGTGTCCTACAAGACTCAATAAGTACAGATTAGATTAAAAACCCAAATACACTAAGGAATGCTATTGTGCTGAAGTTGGTGTAACTGATGATGATTCATGAGAAGATGAAATTCGATTTGTTGCAATTAAAGATAATGAAAAAATTATTGATAAAATAGAAATTGAAGATGAAAAGAAAGCACAAGAAGTGGCTTTAGTTTCACAATTTGACATGAGAACAGAATGGATCATAGACAGCGGATGTTCACATCACATGATAGGTGACAAAGATAGATTTGTATATCTAGATAAGTACAAAGGTGGCATGGTTAGATTTGGAGATAACACTCCAAAACCTATCATAGGCAGAGCATCTATCACCTTAGATGGAAAGAACAAGACAAATGATGTTCTGTATGTTGATGGTTTGCATCATAACTTACTAAGTGTTGGACAATTGCTAGATAAAGGATATCAGTTGGAATTCAAAAAAAACATATGCATTATTAACCAAAAAGAAGGAGACATGATTGCATCATTCTCAAAGACCAAAGGTAATGTTTTTCAGCTTAACTCCGAAGTAAGTTGTTTTGTTGCAAAAGTGGATGACAACTAGATTTGGCACAAAAGACTTTGTCATATCAATTTTGACAACATAGTGAAGATAAGTAATGTAAAGGCAGTAAGAGGCCTTCCTAGTATTGCAAGACCAGTTGATAGTATGTGCAAGGAATGTGTGATGGGGAAGCATGTGAGGACCTCATTCAGAAGCAAACAAAACTCTGCAAAGAACAAATTTGATCTAATACATGTACAAACTTATGTGGACCTACTCAAACCAAATCATATACTATGGTGAAAGGTATTTTATTTTGTTTCTTGATTGTATCTCCAGGATGATGTGGTTTGTGTTCTTGAAAGACAAATCTAAAGCTTTTGAGAAGTTTAAAATTTTCAAAGCTAAAGTTGAAAATGAATCTAGATTAAAGATAAAATGTCTGAGATCTAACAGAGGAGGAGAATTCACCTATGATAAGTTTCTTTTGTACTACAAAGAACATGGGATCAAAAGAAAAATAAGTGCACCCAGAACCCCTCAACAAAATGGAATTGCAAAAATGAGAAACAAGATAATACATGACACAACGCATACTATCATGATTGAAGGGAAAGTTATGCACACCTATTGGAGAGATGCAGTCAATACATTTGTAAATATACTATCAAGAGAATTCAACTAAGACTAGGAACAGAAAAAACACCTTATGAACTTTGGTTTAGTAATGTACCTACAGTAAAATACTTCAAAATCTTTGGAAGAAAGTGCTACATCAAGAGAGATGGTGGTGTTGGAAAATTTGATGCTATAAGCGATGAAGGTATTTTTCTTGGTTACTCTACTAAGAGAAAATCTTATAGATGTTTCAATTTAGGGTTGAAGAAAATTATTGGGAGTGCACATGTGAAGATTGATGAGAAGTTCATGATTCAAGAGAGATATTATGAATATGCACCTATGATTGAAGATGAACCTAGACCTATCAATAAAGATAAGTTATTGAAGAAATGTTTGACTGTATTGATGTGTCATGCAATAATCTTGAACCAAGTAAAGAAGAATCACAGATTACATATGAGAGTGTCACACCTAAAATCTCAAAATACACATCTAAATACCACTCTAAAGAAGATATCATTGGAGATCAGAGTAGTAAAATTCTAACAAGATCGAGAGCAAAAGGTTCAACCGTTAATGAAGAGTTATGTTTTCTTTCATAGATTGAACCCTTAAGTGTTGAATATGAGTATAATGATTTAGATTGGAAAAATGCAATGCAAGAATAATTAGATCAAACAATGAAGAATGACACATGGGAATTGGTTCCTAGAACTTGTGACAAGAACGTGATTAGAACTAAGTGGATATTCATAAAAAAAAAAAATGAATATGGGAGAGTGATAAGAAATAAAGATAGATTGGTATGTAAAGAAGGAGTTGACTATTATGATACATTTTCCCATGTGAGAAGACTGGAAGCTATAAAGTTATTTTTGGCCTATGCAATATTCAAGAACTTCAAAGTATATCAGAGGGATGTCAAATCAGCATTTCTAAATGGTGACTTGAAGGAAGAAGTGTACATAGAGCAACCTAAAGGATTCAAACTTTAAGATAAACTAGATATGGTATGTAGATTAAAGAAAGCCCTCTATGGACTTAAACAAGCCCCAAGAACATGGTATGAGAGACTTGATGGTTACTTAACAAATATTGGATTCAAAAAGGGAGCAACAGATTGCAACTTATTCATCAGAGAGACACCTGAAGGATTACTACTTGTTGCTATATTTGTTGATGACATTATTTTTGGAGGTAATGAAAAGATTAGTGCAGAATTTGCAAAAGAGATGTAGAGTGAATTTGAAATGAGCATGATTGGACCTATAAAATACTTTTTGGGGTCAAATGTAAAGAAGATAGGCAAAGGTATTTTCATAAATCAGTCTAAATATGTAAAAGAGATATTAAATACATTCAAGATGGAATACTGCAAGCCAGTAAGCACTCCTATGATAATAGGAAGCAAGCTTTATAAAAATGTCAACTCCATTGCAGTTGACAAAACACTTTATAAATCCATGATTGTAAAACTCATATATCTCACTCAATCAAGACTAGATATATCTAATGTAGTTGATATTGTTGGGAGATTTGCAGCTGAACCTAAACAGAATCACTAAACGGAA
Organism: Thuja plicata; assembly: GCA_018584345.1. Taxonomy (NCBI): domain Eukaryota; kingdom Viridiplantae; phylum Streptophyta; class Pinopsida; order Cupressales; family Cupressaceae; genus Thuja; species Thuja plicata. The sequence continues at coordinate 2,152,215 of MU224596.1, read as the reverse complement.
ATAAAAAGAATATTCATATATCTAAAGGGAACTATAGACTATGGTTTATGGTATCCTAACTCAGAAAATGTAGAACTTCATGTGTACACAGATGCAGATTGGGCATGTTGCGTTGATGAGAGAAAGAGTACCTCAGAAGGAGTAGTATTTCTTTGAGACAGGTTCGTTACTTGGACAAGTAAGAAGCAAAACTATATTTCTCAGTCAACAACATAAGCTAAGTATGTAGGAGCCGTAGTTAATTGTTCAACAATAGTTTAAACTAAATAGATGATTAAAGACTTTGGAATTCAGATTGATTATGCAATTTTCATCCATTGTGATAACACCAGCACTATTAATATGTCAAAGAACCTTGTGATGCATCCAAAAACAAAACACATAGAAATAAAATATCATTTTCTAAGAGAAAAGTTGTAGACAGAGAAGTGAAGCTAGATTATGTGAGCACCAAAGATTAGTTGGCAGACATATTCATGAAACCATTATCATAATATACTTTTGAGTATCTCAGGAAGAAGCTGGGAGTAATTCCCTTTCCTAAGTCTGATTAGAACTCACATAAAATGCATCAGTCCTTTGTGACTGATGAGTGGTTGACTACTCTACTTTAGGAGTAGTACCTGTGCTTATGTGTATTTTACATCATTTTCCATTGATGTCAAAGGGGGAGTATATAGTAAGGGGGAGTATATACTTTGGGGGAGTATATAGTCATGAAAATACAAACACAGTCCGAGGAGCTGCAGTAGTGAAGAGGAACCTTTGATATGGATACTGAGAAGATGGTAAAAAGAAAAAAGACACTTTTGGATTGATTGTGTTTTTAATCATATGTTTCCATGAATTTCAAAGGGGGAGATTGTTGGAGATTTTCCTTTATGCAAATACTTGACTGTATGTTTGTCATTGATGACAAAATATAGTATATAACAGTGAACAGTATTCACTTTTCAGTATGGATATGTGGAAGCCTTGCACGGTTGTTTTTATGTTTCAAACATAGCAACTATACTATGTACATACACACAGATTCAGATGTTCAATAAAAATTAAGTTATGTTACTTTGTTTACCAACCACAGTTTCATAGGATTATATTTTAGAAAGCCGACAATAATTTTACTAATTATTCAGTTGCGCCTATCTATGGGATATGCGTATTCCGATTCATAATTATTTATGAGTCCAAGATAATTAACCAAAGGTGCTAATCATTTTCATTCAAAGCATGACGTTTGGGTAATTTTTGTGGAGCCGACTATGTGAAGCAATGCATCTATTCACTTTTATTTGCATGGTTCTAATTATGTTGGGTGCTTGGTTTGTTCAAAAAGAGAAGCATTGAAGGGATTCCTAAATCTGACAAAGATCATATATTTTGGAGAAGATAATTATAGTAGTTCATTTGAAGATCACCAAGTGTGAATGATAATAAAAGAGACAGAAAAAGGAAAGAACAAAATGCTAATTGTTTTGGGACAGTTAATCCATTTCATTCATAAGTTAAAGATCTATGTGAAGAAGAAGAGAGTGTATACAATTTATTGGAACTGATCAAGATAGTAGGTCTATTTAAATAGTTCATTATCAGATATAGTGTATATCTGCTTTACTGAAGGTTGCAACCTTCATCATATTAGCAGTTAGCTTTTGGACATTGAGTCCTCACCCCTAACAGGGTTATTTGTAAAAGAATCCTAATAGGGTCTAACCCTTAACTAGGTCACTGTACTTTTTGCATTGTAAAGATCAACCCCTAACAAGGTTGTAAGATCTTCTAACAAGGATTATTATACTCAAGTACAGTTCTTTTTGGGTGCTAATTCCCACTGGGGTTTTTACCTAGTTTGGTTTCCCCATAACAAAAATTGTGGAGTTCTATTTGTGTTATCTTAATGTGTATGTGTTTAATGATATTCTTAAATTAATTGGAGAAAAGAATTAAACTTGCGGATAATTGATTCATCCCCCCACCCAGTTATCCCTTCAGAATATTCCAAAAAAAAACATATGTAAAAAGTAAATATTGAGGATAGTCAAAGGCCTCTCCTAAAGAGAAGAAGAAGGAGATAGAAGTAGATAGTGAGAAAAATCATTCAGAGAAGGAGATCACTAAGATGGGAAAGTCTAGAAATAAAATAATTCAATATCCATATGAGGGTAATTGATGTTTCTTATGCAATAAGATAAGACAAAATGACAACTAATGTCATTAACTTTAATTTTTCTAAACTATCTGTTGAAGACAAGAGAACTATTAAAGGTACAATTGTATTTCATTTTAACAAATTCATGAGAATGCCCAGTGAAATCAAAAGTCATATTGTTGATGAACTATATGAAGCAATTAATATTAGATGGGAGTCTGCAGTTTAAACTGAAAAGTAGATAAGAGAAAGGAAACTTCTCTAAATTGTCAAACATTTTACAGTAAAGAAATTAGATGAAGCACTTAAAAAATATAAAGTTATATTCAGTATCAGACACAATACTAAAAAACTACTAGCTAGAAAGGAGAAATACATTGAATAAGAGACAATAGTAATATGGAAAAGGATATTCAACATGGATAAACCATAGATAAAAATACAATAGGCATCTCAAGTAGATGATACTTTTATTGTGAAAGAGTTAATAGGAGATGTGTTAAGTAGCATTCCAAATATGGTTACTCACATTGAACTAACAAAAGATTTAGTTGATGATGTTATGATTCAAGATCTTACTAAAAATCCAAACTCTCCTATGGTTGGAAATGACGTTGTTGATACTCCACTTGATGTAAATACTTCTGAGATTAATGATGATACAGTTGATACAGAGGAAAAAAAGGTTGATGATATAAAAAAGAGAAAGGAAATAAAATCATTAACTAAGATCACTAAACAACCGAAGGATATAAGAGAACATGTAAATGAGAGAAAAAAAGATGATCAACAGAAGAAGAAGAAGAAGAAGAAGAAGAGGAGGAGGAGGAGGAGGAGGAGGATTACTAAAAAAAATATTGAGGAAAAGTGTTGCAATATTTTCTGATCTAGTAATTGATGGAGATATAAAAGGCTGAGAAGAATAGAATAATTACTAAAAATAAATACTGAGGAAAAGTGTTGCAATATTTTCTGATCTAGTAATTGATGGAGATATTGATGATGAAGATATATGATTGATCAACAAAAAACATTAGTTGATGCAATTATAAATTTAGATAATGACATGGAAGAGGAGGTGATCAAGAGAGAAGAGAAGAGATTTGAGAAGGAGATGATGAAGAAACTATTGTAAAAGATTGCACTTGACAAAGTTTCACTATTTGAACTAGTTAAGGAAGTCACAAAATCACTACTTGAAGTTAGGAAAAGATTAAGGAAAAGAAGGAAGAGTTGGAAACAAAGTTGACTACACTTTTTAACCAATTGGACTGATTAAATAGGTTCCCTGATAGATCATAGTACAAAGCTAAAAATATGGACACACAAGGAAATGGAATTTAAGGAAGAAGAGGAAAGGATAAGGATGACATTGCTAGAGTTTCAAGGATTTATGACTCCACACATGGGCATTATCCAAGCATATATTAAGAAATCTGAAGTGTTGATAGGTTCCCTAGACATGAGGATAATTAGTAGTATGAAGGATCTAGCTTTAGGCTTAAATGCTCATCCTATTTCCATAACAACACTAAAAGAGTCATGAAAGAATTCCCTTGCCATTGCAAAGGTACATTAGAAGATTATATTTTACAAACTGTAAGGTATGAGCACTCTTTTACATAGTTTTTATCATATTTTTTGGTATTATTGTCAAAAAGGGGGAGTAAATAAGTTGATCAAAATGGGGAGTATATAGAAGATCAAAATCAAACAAAAAGTGAATTATAGATTCAGGGGGAGTGTGTAGTTAGAAATCTTCAAGGTGGAATGGATTCGATATGTCCTGAGTCATTTTAACGATTAATTCATATGGTTGGAGGAACCGATCAATATTTCAAAGGAGTTGATTCATCTATTAACATGTTCCTCAGCGAAAGGGGAATTGTTCACCCTGAGGCAAATTTCCATGAAGATAATTGCACAAATCACTAAAAATAAAAAGAGACCATAAATAAATTACTATAGATGATATTGAAGATCAATATGTTCGATTTGTAGGCATTATTGTTAGTTATAAGATCTATGAATCAAGTCAGTTGAATAGTGTACCCTGTGGAGCTATTCATGCTGCTTACTAGATTGTAAAGGAAGGAACCAAATATGACCTAGCTGAGATGGTGAGATCACAAGTTTTAGAAAAACTAAAGAGGATTAATACAAACAAGAAGAAAACACTAAAATTTGGATCACTTTTGGTATGTATTATCTTCTATGTTCCAAATTTTTTTCCTAGTAAAGGAGCGGTAACTTGGAAGACAAATAGACAAAATTTATGCCAAATATGAATACATAATTGAACTGGGTGATAACTTTAGCAATATTATGTGAGAATATTTTAAGGACTTCTAGGATAGAATGTACAAAAGGTATAGAATTCTACCACATATTGTGGAGAAATACAACGACACTATTTATTTTCTAGTTGATATTGACACCTACAAGATACAAGACGTAGATCCTAAACTTTCATGAATACCTGAAATGGGATATGAAACTAATGAACATTTGTTAAACTTGAACATTAAAGCTTTATTAAAGCTACTGATTAAAAAAGAAGGAAAAAGATGTGGTGCTTTTGAGGAGGCTTATGTAAGAATCACCTTGCAACTCAAAAATCATACAATAGAGTAAAAAGAGAGAAGATCATTACTCATTTGGAAGAGAATCTTGTTAGTGGTAAAGGTAGGACTTCTATAGTTGAGAGAAAAACACCATTCCAAATTCATATGCTAAGAGGAGAAGAAAGAAAGAAAAAACTCAAAGCAAGACTCCATAATTATCATTGGTAGAAGATTCTGGTATGGATAACAATGATGAAGAGAATCTTCTGACCCTATGCCACCTGAGACATCTCAACATATTTGTCAAGAAAGAAAATGTGTTGTGGGATGTAAATGTGTATGATATAAAATGTAAAAAAAGAAACGTGGTGTGATATGGTGTATTGAGGAGAAGATAATATTCCCTTCCTAGCCCCAAATTTCACAAAGGAAAGATCCACTTTGATCAACCACAAGAAAAGGGTTAATGCACAAATGCATCAATCAATCAGAAAAAAGAAGGAAGAAAAAAGCCTTACATTCTCGAATAGTGGATGAATAGTATATAATGGAATTGATTGAGACCTTAATTGAAATGAATTGAAGACAAGTACTAACCTTGAAATATAGCAGATCTAGAAATTGCTATTTTCTGATGTCTGTGTTGATTTTCAGGAACATAAACGTAGAGATGGACAAATCCTAAAAATATTTTCCTTTTTTGAGTCAGGTCAACCTTGACCTCTTTGTGGGGGAGCAATTGTACCCCAGAATTTTGACCTCGACAAGCAATGATCCGACAAAAAATTTTGTTCACGGATCCCAGAAGATGGTTGAAATGGGTATCCAAATCTACTCTTAGATTCATTGTCCTGTACCTGTACCTACAAGCAAAATGGTTTTTTTTGTTGGGGGAGGGGTTTGCCTTAGTCAAACCCCAGTTTTGGAATTAACTTTAAAGTATAATTGAAATTACATAAATAAACAAAGCAAATAACCCAATTCACCTTGCTTGTATAGAAACCCTTCTGGTAGATTCAAATACTTGGATCCACAAGTATGTATGCACCAAATGAATGTAGAATGTAGAATGTAGGATATAGGATGTCTCAAATCAATTCCTTGTAGATCTTCAACACCAATCTTGAATGGATCTTGGAATAGGAAGAGGCTTGTATGGATGTGGATAGGGAAATATTCAACAAGAGGGCTCCATAGACCTATCTCCTTGATGAATTGAATGCTTGAATGTACTTGAATTATTGAATTCTTCAATAGATCATGCATAGAGATTGGATGGATGAAATTGCTTCTTCTTCTATCTTAGTGAAAATGAGAGTAGAAGGCTTCCTTATATACCAATCTAAGGCACAACCTTCTAGAGAGGCCTGGATAGGAGAATTAAATTCCAATTTTACCTATACTCTTAGAAGTGGACCTATATTAAATATAATTTTAAGAGTTATTTCCTCAAAGATCGAAAAAACTAACCCAGAATAAGGAATTAAATCTTTCTGAAGCCCAACATTCAAAAACCATAGAAACATAAAAATTAGACCAAGGATCAGGGTCGAGGTTGAATCTGACCTAGGTCAGGGTCAATATTGACCTTGACCTAGGTTAGGGTTGAGGTCAACCTTGACCCTAAAGGTCAACCTTGACCTTGAGGTCAAGGAACTCAGATTTGCAGATCAGGGTACTAGAAATAGGCCAAGGAGATGTGGAAAATAGGGAAGAATAGGGGAAAATGTAGATCCAAGTAAGAGACCCATTCAAGGTGCTTGACATGACACCAAAACACTTACTCAAAGGGATAACCCAGTCCAAAATGGAAGTGCTTCCATTTTTTGGCTACACATTTAGCCCCACTTTAGCAAGAGTATGGACTCAATGCAACCTCTTGGTAAAGGAGATCATAAAGAAAAGATAATCTGATCAAAATAAAAAGGTTCAAAGGAATCCGCAAGCCCCTAGGGACTTAAGCCTTTATCAACCCTAAGATCATGATAAGAGAGACATCCCTTGTCAAAGAGAAAGAGAGAGAGGGTGTGATCACCTCGCCCAATGAGAACCTATGTCCTATTGTGAATCACACAAGGAAAAAGTGTAACTGGAAAGATGGAGTTGAACCACCTAGTGAATGTGGCTACTCACTAGTCAACCCATCAAGGTTTTACTCTTAGGAATATTCTATTCCAAAAGAGCAAAGTCAAAATGTAGAAAGATCTAGTCTTAAGGAAACCTTCCATTCTTAAGGGATTGAAATGTTTGAAATTGAAATTCGAGTGATCAAGAGATCCTATAAGGTAAAAATCCATGCTTTAAGGATTAGTCTCTAATCCATAAGGGGAGAAAATTGTTTAAGTTTTGAAAATATTTTGAAAGTGCTAGTGTGCAAAAAAGGTGAGTAGAGCTCATGCCCCAATGTTAAAGTCATTGCTACCACCTTACACATGAGAAATGGATTTAATAGAAACATAAACAACTCCACTGATTACATCTCCACTATGAGATGCCCCCAAGCAAAGACAAATCAAGGAAAATACCACATAAACATATAGAGAACACAGAAGAGATCTACCTATCGTGGGGTTAGTATGATCATAAGATAATATGTATATATAGATATGATATTATTACAAATATATTGACATCATTCCCGAAAGAAAGTATAACTACAATCATAATGGAGGAAAGAAAACACAAAAGTTACGAAGAAGAGTCTTTTTGGACCACAACATGGAGACCAAAAAGAATCAGTGCTACCATGTCGCAAATCCAAGCGGACTACACAAGGAAAATGTTTACAAACAATAGCATAGGTACAACATAACATGAAAAAAATATATAGAAGAACAGAGATACATATAGATGAATTTTAAAATAGGTTTGATTACTTTATCACCTTGCACCAACAAAGTAACAAGGGTCGTATAAATGAATCTAACAAACATTTAGAAAATACATTACGAGAGAAGCACAATACAACAAGAAAACACATAAAATTCTAACATGAAGGACAAGCCAATCAAGCACACTTCCTACTCTCCCCATCTTGGTTGATATGATTTATGAAAGGTTGGAAACTCGCAAGAGGGACTATATCCAACATAGTAGGAATAATATCTTTTTCCAAAAAAGGATCCTCTTGAGAATTGTGATGTTTGATACTAGGTGTAATTATCAGTTGTGTGGAAAGAATATGAGGTAAATCAGTATTGAGATCAATAGTCTCATATTCATCATTAGTATCATTAGGATCATCAAGAGTGTCTTCTTCATCAATATTAATCGAAATACAATCTAAGATGCGAATAAAATCATCATAATTATTCATCTTAACATCATTACGAACATTAACTTCCTCCAACACATAAGGCATAGGCTGGTCAAAAGAAGGTAAAGAATTTCAAAGAACAGAGGCACGGGCCCTAGCCTGAGCTTGACGCTTCTTACTTTGTTTATTGGTAGATCTTTTACGTTCTATCTTGTTTGAAATATGTTGATAACTAGGAGGAATTACAATTGGTTCCTTCACAAGTTGTATAGGAGGATTAGTAGGACTCTTAGTAGGTTGAAAAGTGATACTAGGAGCTTGCTTAACAAAAATAGAAGCAATGGATAAAGTAGGTATGGAAGGCATAGGAAAATTTCCACCATTAAGATCCATCTGAGGCATGCTTAACTCAAGAATCTTGTGATGTTTATAACCTTTATATGAGATAAAAAGGTTATCAGGTCGAGAAGGATATGAATTAGGTAATGAAGGCCAAAAGAAGTCAAGGGTAGCACAATCTCTAGGCCTAAAAGATTGATATAAACTATGATTAATCATCTTTACCTCTTCATCATGAATGAACTTAATACATTAATGGATAGGAGAAGCAACAACACGCATGGTAGTTAACTAAGGAAAATCAAGCTTACCTTGAAATTGATTATAAGTAAGGACAATAACGAAGGTAGTGTCCACAACTTTACCACAGACTTCAACATGTAAGGTAGTAGAACAAAATTATGGATAGAGAAAACCATTACAAGTTTGGATCCACACATCAGATGTATTATAATAATCATGTTGTAATTTCTTCATAAAAAGGTTCTCTCTAGTGACGACATTGACTAAGGAGGTAGGATCTACAAGAAAAGAATTTGTAGGGATATCCTAGCATAAATTTAGAGGGTACCATCAGGAGATTTAATAGTCTTAGAATCATCAAAGGTGATCAAAAGTTCCCAAGGCCTTAGGTTGTTTTGAAGGTTTAGATTGAGGTTGTAGTCGAGTTGAGGTTGAATTAGAGAAACTTGAATAGGAGGTTGATATTGAGGCAAGGGTGGAGAGACATGTTAAGACAAAACAACTTTCTCCACATGGTTAACAATGTGATTGAGATAATCCATCTTTGACTAGTAAACAATGTCCATAAAGATGGATGAACAATAGTATTAGTATCATGTGTAAGCAAAGGGTTCGTATATATTTGGAGGTTTTGATTAGGAGAGACAGATTTGTTCCCACTACCATCAAAATTAACAATAGATAAAGAAATAGAATCAATTAAATCTTGAACCTTATGTTTTAGAGAATAACACTTCTTAGTTTCATGGCCATTATGATGATGGTATTGACAAAAGGTTTTGTGATCAAAGGATTTTGATGCCATCATAGTAGGAAGAAGAGGTTGAATATGAGGCCAATAAATCATATTAGCTGTCAATAATTTACTCATAATAGAATGTAAATATTCAGAAAGAGGAGTAAATGTATGATTTAAATGAAAAGAAGTGGATGCAAAAGTGGCATTGTGGGATGCAACAATAACTTGATCATCAACTTCATTTTCTTTTTTATTGATTTTTACATAGTTGTTAGGCTTCTCAAACTTGTTGGGATCATGAGAAACATCAGTCTTATCAACTATAATAGGAGTCATTGGAGTGTTTCTCTCAAATTGACTTGTTATTGATAATGATGAAGCGTTGTACAAAGTTGTTGAAAAGAGGTAAATTCAGTAAGAAGAATCTTATCGAGCTAATATCCTTTTGCAAAGTTGAAATAAACATATGTTGAATATCAATATCAAGAATAGGATAAGTAATTTGAGCATACAAATGCTTAAATCTACCAATAAATTCAGTCAATTCTTCTTTAGTATTCTATTTACAATGCATCAAATTAGTTAAGGACACTTTCAAACCAATTTTATTTTGGAATTGTTGGATAAAGGTATTAGCAATTTTTGGAAAAGAATCAATAGAATAAGGAGGAAAGGAACAATACCATTGCAAGGCCTTATCATGAAATATTCTAGCAAACAACTTGGCTAAAATCCTATGGTCATGAGCATAGTCACTAAAACAGATTTGAAATGTTTTAACATGAGTGACAGGATCTCCCTTACCATTGTAATTCTCAAGACAAGGAATATTGGCTTGCTGAGGGACATGATCACAAATAATATCTAGGGATAAAGGACTACCCATGTCACATGTAGGAATACGAAACTTGGATTGAGTTAAGGATGTGATTTGTTGTTGTAAAGAGGACATAGTTTGAGCTAAACTAATGATGGTGGAATCATTAGAAGAAATAGGAGGCATAGAAACACTAGGAACACTAGGAAAAGTGTAGGAAGCGGAAGGAATAAAACACACAATCAGTGGAACACTTGGAACCACAGTTGGAAGAGGATTGGAATAGGTAAAAGTAACACTATGGTATTAAAGTTGTGAGGTAGGTAAAGTCACCGGTGAAACACTCACATGAAGATATGGAAGTGGAAGATTTGAAGCTAGGGGATTGGAAAATGGAAGAGATGTATTCACGAAAGGAGGAGTATAAGTAGGATTTCTAGCCAAAGAAAAAAAAAGAAGGTTCCACACTAGTGAGAGGAGGAGTAAATCCTAAATATTGAGCTTCTTGAGCTAAAGGTTTAACATTTAAATGCACAAGATGAGTAATACCACACAAGAGATTAACACCTTGATCACTATCATGAAGGACTTTCATAAGAGCCTCTATAGCTTGGCTATAATCTTGATCATGGTTTTCTTGAATAAGCCAATTTCCCATTTTATCAACTTCAGTTGACCATTTTTGGACTTGTTTAGGAGGAACTCTTAAAGCATCATCCTCATCATGAGATGAGTGAGATGAGTTATTCTCCGTAGAAGGATTGGAATCAAGAGTGATCAAATTATCATCTGGGATCCTAAAGAAAGGAGAGGGAGAATCAGGATCAAAGGAAACCATAAGTCTGCTACCTCTTCTAACCAGAATATTATAGGTAGGACTAGAGGTAGTAAAGCTCATACACCAATGCAATGTAAATGAACTAAACTAAGAAAATGTAAATGCAAGAACATAAAATAAATATAATCTAATATGCATGCAAGATCTAACATGAAATGTAAATCTAACACAAAAAAGAAAGAGTTGTCATAAGCAGGTTCACCAAAATGTAAAGAAAGAAAATGTGTTGTGGGATGTAGATGTGTATGACATAAATTGTAAAGAAATAAATGTTGTGTTATATGGTGTATTGAGGAGAAGATAAGATTCCCTTCCTAGCCCCAGATTTCACAAAGGAAAGATCCACTTTGATCAACCATAATAAAATGGTTAATGTACAAATGCATCAATCGATCATAAATAAGAAGGAAGAAGAAATCCTTACAATCATGAATAATGGATGAAGAGTATATAATGAAATTTATTGAGACCTTAATTGAAATGAATTGAAGACAAGTACTAACCTAAAAATATAGCAGATCTAGAAATTGCTATTTTATGATATCTGTGTTGAGTTTCAGGAAATTCTGTAACCAGATCTGGAATAGAAATGCAGAGACAGACAAAACTCACAAATATTTTCCTTTTCTGAGTCAGTTCAACCTTGACCTCTTTATGGAGGCACAATTATACCCCAGAATGTCGACCTCGACCTGTACTGCTTTGAAAAAAAAATTGTTCACGGATCCTGGAAGTTGGCCGAAAAGGGCATCCAAATCTGCTCTTAGATTCGCTATCATGTACCTGTACCTGCAATAAAATTGGTTTTTTTTTTGTTGGGGAGGGGTTTTCCTTTTTCAAAACATGGTCTTGGAATTAACCTTAAAGTATAATTTAAATTGCATAAATAAACAAAGAAAATAAACCAATTCACCCTATTCTTAGAGAAACCCCTGTGGCGGATTCAAATTCTTGGATCCAAAATTATGTGTGCACCAAATGAATGTAGAATGTAGAATGTAGGATGTAGGATGTCTCAAAGAAATTTCTTGTAGATCTTCAACACCAATCTTGAACAGATCTTTGAATAGGAAGAGGGTTGCATAGATGTGGATGGGGAAATCTTCAACAAGAGGTTCCCTAGATCTTGAATCCTTCAATGGCTACCAATGGATATCCTTGATGAATTAAATTCTTGAATATAGTTGAATTCTTCAATAGATCATGCATAGAATTTGGATGGATGAAATTGCTTCTTCTTGCGTCTTAGTGAAAATGAGAGGAGAAGGCTTCCTTATATACCAATCTAGGGCACAATCTTCTAGAGAGGCCTACATAGGAGAATTAAATTCCAATTAGACCTATATCCCTAGATGTTTACCTATATTAAATATAATTTCAAATGTCATTGCCTTGAATACTGAAACACCCTACCTGGAAGCAGGAATTAAATCTTTCTGAACCTCGACATCTGAAAACCATGGAAACATAAAAATTGGACCTTGGTTCAGGGTCAAGGTGTGCTTTGACCTAGGTCAGGGTCGAGTTTGAACTTGACCTAGGTTAGGGTCAAGGTTGACCTTTACCAAGAAGGTCGACCTTGACCTTGAGGTCAAGGAAGTCAGATTTGCAAATAAGGGTGCCAAAAATAGGTTGAAGAGAAGTGGAAAATGGGGCAGAACATGGGGAAAAGCCAAATCCAAGTTATAGACCAATTCAAGGCACTTGAGATGACCCCAAAAAATTTACTCGTAGGGCTAAACAAGTCCAAAATGTAACTGCTTCCATTTTCCTACTAATCAATATCAAGAAAAAAAAACATATGTAGAAGGGAAATATTGAGGACAGTCAAAGGTCTCTCCTAGAAAAAAGAAGAACTTGAGACAAAAATAGATAGTGACAAAACTAATTTAGAGAAGGAAATCAATGAGATGGGGAAGTCTAGAAAAAAAAAATTTAATATTAATAAGAGTGAAATTGAATTTTATTATGCAATAAGAGAACACAGAATGATAGGTAATTTTAGTAACTTTAAATTCTCTAAACTATCTGATGAAGACAAGAGTACTTTTGAAGATACAATTGTATTTCATTTTAACAAATTCATGAGAGCACCCAGTCAAATCGAAAGTCATAGTGTTGATGAACTGTATGAAGAAAATTAATGGTATATGGGAGTTTGTAGTTGAATCTGAAAAAGGACATAAGAGAAAGGAAAATTTTCTATATTGTAAACATTTGACAGTAAATAAAGTAGATGAATCACTTTAAAAATATTAAGTTAGATTTAGTATTGGACACAAGACTGTCAAAGTACTAGCTAGAAAGGAGTAGGACATTGAATAAGTGGTGCAGGAGCACCCTTAAATCCATCAAGTTCAAGCACACTAGTAGATACAAAATCAAAGGGTTCGATTACTAATTGGATCTAGGATTCAAAGTTTTTCAGTAAGTCCTACTTGTAAGACAAGGAGACACAAGGTATTGTTATAAGCTTAAGTTGTCTACCTTAGTCAATTTTGGACTAATATTGGGTAGGATGGGTTTATAGTAGTCTAGGACACTAAAATAAGGTTCAAAATGTTTAAATAACCTCTTCAAGGTCTTTAGTAAAGTCTATGAGTCTAATTATGCAAGGATTAGTATAATTGACAACTTTTGTCAAAAGTTGACAATGTTTTTGATTAAGTAAAATAGGTTTTACAGGGTTCCTGAAACCTGAAACATTGTCTAAAATAAAATATTATGCCCAGTCTAAGTGAAACAGAGAGAAAAATCAAAATAGACCATCATAGGGCTAGAATAGAAAACAAACTAAGCTACTCGAAAGAAAAAATCACAAAGATAGCGAAAAAGACCAGGGACACTAAAGATATGTCCACCGTCAGGGTGGCCGCCTTGGCCTCAAGAAGCTCCATATTGGTAGTAGAATCCTTGATCTTCTGGAGATCAATGGCCATTTCATTATCCTTTTTCTTCTTAGCACTGGCTCTCATCCTCTTTCCGAGGTCCTATTATGGCTTCTGCCCTTTCCCCACACCCATGTTGGCTGCCTCATTCCCTTCATATTTTTCCTCTAGTTTCTCGATAATAGTGTTAGTGTGTTCTTTGGAAGCTTTGAGGATATTATAAATTTGTTCAAGAATATTTTATAGGGTAGCTTCAACCTTAAACATTTTTTCCTCCAATTTTTGGACTTTTGTGCTCAGATTCATCTATTCGACAACATTGCTATCAACATTGGCTTTCTCTATCCCTTTGAACCTATTTTTGAGATCCTCCATTCCATGGAAAAAACACTTAATTGACTTGTATCTATCCAACATGCTATTCCTTGTTTTATTGAGTAGATCGATCTCAAATTCCCTGGTGTTTTCACTAAGCACCACCATAGCCAGATCGATGAGTTCCTCCTGCTTAATTTGGCTACCCTCACCTTCAATGACCTTGGGGTTAATAACCTCCATGGTAATCCCCATTTTCATGGTTTTGACATTGAAGTTATGCTATCCCATAATATTCCACTATTCAGACATATAGCACCATAACTCCCTATCCTGTCTATTAACATTCCTTGTATTTTGGGGTTGTGAGAAGCGAGGAGAGGAAATGACCTCATTTGTCTCATGATGGTCATCCTGGAGCTTCTCCTTCACCTTATGACACAAAACAAGGGAGGAACTATCGTTATTGTCCTCGGGGGTTCTTCAAATAGCACTGTCATCCCTATTCCTGCCCTTTTTGCTTTTGTATTTCACCATCATTGTCTGCCTTCTCTTCCTCCCTTTTCCGCTAGATATTTCTTCCTCCTCTTCTCTGTCCATACCTTCCTCATTTTCATTGTAATCCTCATCTTAAGATATAACCGTGGTGGTCTATTTTTTGGTAGGGGCCACCATTTTGTCTTTTTTAATAGTCTACAGATTAAATTTATGCTTCCTAGAGGATGAACCCAGATTATTCTTTTTAGTTTCGTACTCATCTTGCTCCTCAGAGTGCAGATGTTGCATAATGCAAGTTTTGGTTGAAAAGTTGTAAATTTTCAATCCCAATAGTCACAAACACCTTTTCTAGTTGGAAATATTTGGGAAATGTATTTGAAGGTTGAAAAACCTTACTCCAAGGTTGGAGTGAACCTATTGTAGAATTTCATCTTTCTGGTCAATAAAATCAACCATTTTCTCTGTATTTCCGACTATATTATGAGATGTATGGATTGGTATGGTTC
Source organism: Thuja plicata (assembly GCA_018584345.1). Taxonomy (NCBI): domain Eukaryota; kingdom Viridiplantae; phylum Streptophyta; class Pinopsida; order Cupressales; family Cupressaceae; genus Thuja; species Thuja plicata. The sequence continues at coordinate 2,137,063 of MU224596.1, read as the reverse complement.
CTAATGCACCACTGAAGGAAACCAAAAGTTTTCCCAAAGTCTTACTTAAATTTTTCATCTGGTTTGGAGTCTTGAAGTGTAGGGGATCAAAAGTTAGAGAATTTTGATTTCCCACTAGTCACAAAAAGGCCCTACCTAGGGTTTGGAGAGAAAAATCCACTTCCCAAGAGATTCCACCATGGGAATATCAAAATCCTTGGTAGAAAGAATGGATTCAGGATTATTATAAGATTTATGTTGTCTCAGATCAAGAGGAGATCGGTGGAGAGAGGAATGATTAAACCATCTGGAAAAGCATCTCAATGTGACTGTCTAGAGTTTGATATTTGATGCACAACTCGGCCCAGGGGTGGAATGAAGAATTGAAACCAAGGATCTAGACATTTCTAGTGATCCTACACATGTTCCAATAGTTTTTTTGGGTAATAGGAACCATTTTAAGATACTTGCTATGTAAATGGAGACCTAATTATAAATTAGGCCTAGTAGAGATTTGTGTGCTCAAGGAGTTAGGTGAGTGCTCACAAGTAATAACTTAGGGGATATTGAGGGTGAGTGTTTTGGAGAATCCAAGGGTGATTGGGACTTAGTTTGGTGGACTTCCAAGTAATTTTATAATCAAAATCCAATTTTTTCCTTGTAGCGCTTTGTAGTCTTTGATATCTTGAAGGTGTCTTAAGAGTGAATGGGTGTGGAATTTGTCTTTCATAGCTTCTAAAAAAAGTGTATAAGCTTTGTGGAACCATGTTCCATCCCTTAAATTGTGGGTTCTAGTTGTGTCTTAATAATTCCGTAAGGGTATTGAGGACTAGTGGAACTATCTAGTCTTGTATGTGTGGGTTTTGGGAATTCTGTCAGATCCCTAGATTGTGAGGTTGTTGGGTAAGGTATTGAACCTTTGTGCAATATTTTCATATAATTTGGGGCTCTACTCCAAGTTGTATCATAGAAAATAGTAGATCTTTGGAGGAATACAAGTTGTAGATATGTCAAATGGGGGAGAAGATAGTGAACTACCAAAGATAATGACAAATGTAGAACTACTGAGAGTAGTGAAAGAAAATGAAGCAGAAAGGAGGTGGATGGGGCAAGAAATGGAGAATCTGAAAGAACAATTCAAGAAAGGGAGTAGTGGAAACTCTGGAGTTGTAGAGGAGAGGAGTGTTTGAAGAAACCCCTTGGTAGGAGGAAGAAGACATCCATGTGGACCAGAGGAAACTTGTGAAGACTTTGAAGTCTATGGAAAGAAGAACCATGGACACTAATCTTGATCTGCGTATCTACAATGGGAAGATGGATCCAGAAGAAGTCATGGCTTGGGTTGATGCACTCACTAGTTTCTTTAACTGTGAGGAGATACCAAAGCATCAAAAGTAAAGATAGTAAAGTTCAAGTTGAAGGGATCTTCCCTAACTTGGTATAATTTAACTAAAGAAGAGAGGGTCAAGATGGATAAGAATATAGCAGGGACGTGGAAGAAGATGTTGGCCTTTGTGAAGGAGGCTTATGTGCCAGAAGATTATGAAGTTTAACTTCATAATAAGATACAAAGTCTAAGAGAAAAGGAGATGGATGTCTCTGTGTATATAGATGGATTCCATAGGATCTCAATGAAGTCCAAGATGGTGGAGCCAAAAAATTTTAAGATTTAAAGATACATGCAAGGACTAAGGATAAATATCCAAGATGAGTTAAGTTTATGTTCTCCTGCAAATTTCCAAAAATGCTATCAACTAGAATTGAAGGTGGAAGAAAAACTCAAAAGGAAGCAAGAAAAAAGTGGGAGAGGAAGAGGCCAGAGAGATGTTGGCAATAGAGGAAGAGGAACAAGTTGTGGGAGAGGAAAAGCTCCGAGAAACTTTGGGGAAACTAGTTAAGAGAACACTTTTGAAGAAAGTAGTTCTAGAGGATCCTATAGAGGAAGGAGATGAGATTAAAGGGGAAGGTTTGGAGGAAGGAATCTAGGACATCCAAGATGTTACAAATGTAACAAACCATGGCACCTTTCTTCCAAGTGTCCAGAGAAGGAAAAAAATCAGACATACAGAAGCAAAAACATGATTAGGGAGGAAGATAACCAAGGGGATCCTACACATGGATCTTATGTACCACCTGAAGAAGGGGAAGTCCTCATGAGGAGAAGGACTTTTTTGAAGGCTCCAAGCACTCAAGAACCCCCATAGAGGAAGAATTTTTTTAGAACCACCTACAAAAGTTGAGACAAGTGGGTCTACGAACAACTTAGTGTCTTAAGAGGCACTGAAGAAGTTGGAGCTGAGAATGGTACCACATCAAAACTTTTACAAGGTGTCATGGCTCACAAAGAACCAATAGACTCTCATAGAGGAACAAGAATGATTGGAATTCCAACTTGGATAATACAAATGCAAAGTACTCTGTGAAATTGTTCCAATGGATGCCTGTCACTTTCTACTTGGAATGCCTTGGAAATATGATGTGGAGGCTCATCATGATGGGAGGTCGAACACCTATACTATCAACTAGAAAGGAGAAAAGGTAAATTTCTTACCCCTTTCTTCTAATACAAAAGAACAAAGGATTCTAAATATAGATTTGTAGGTGAAAAGGAATTTTAGAAAACTTTATAGGAAGAAAGAGCCCCTTGTTATGCCATAGTAATTCTACTTAAGGATGATAAACCTAAGAAGGTTGAGAAGGAAGTAGAACCCTTGAGAAGATTAGGTCCTAAAGAAGTAGTAGATGTATTAGACCTATAAAATAAAATTGTAACCAAAGACTTTCGTAATGAGTTACCACATATAAGAGAGATAAATCAAAACATAGACTTAATCCCTAGAGAAACTTTACCAAACAAATAAGAATATAAATTGACCCCAGAGAAAAATAAGGAGATGCAAAAGAAGATACAAGCACTTTTAGATAAGGGTCTGATAACAAAAATTCTCAATCCTTGTGTAGTACCTATACTTTTGGCTCCTAAAAAGGAAGGGACATGGAGATTATATAGGGATTCTAGAGAAATAAATAGAATCACTATTAGGTATTGTTGGAATAATGATATATTTGTCATCAGTGAATGCACTTAGTAAAAACACTTATTCAGTTTTGAATGCTTACCGAGCTTATCACTCAGTCCACAGCCTATACCGAGCATTCAGTAAAGATCACAGATCAAACAGTTCAAACTGAGCAGTAAGGCAGTCACCGAGTATATGAAAAGAACAACATTTACCGAGCAGACGGTAGTCACCGAGTCATCAGTCGAAGATAACCGAGAAGTCAGTTACTACCGAGTCACCAGTGGTTACCGAGTGACAATATATCTACTGAGTCACCACAGCTACCGAGTTCCAAGCTACAC
>MU224596.1:2116365-2127217 GCA_018584345.1 Thuja plicata | reverse complement strand
TATATATGTAATGTATTATACCATCTGTAGTGTGAAAAATTATGTAAGATATGTGGAATCATGTGAAAGCATGAATGTGCAAAATTAGAGCAGAGACTGCAATAAGGCAGCAGAACAGAGCATTTTCACAGAATCAGTAAAGGAGCAGAATTAACATATCTATCTTAGAAGGAGATCAGTACACAAAGGATCTTATTAGCAATTAAGTTGTAAGTCAAGATCTACTATTTCATCCTAACAGTTGAATCAGTTTTGTAAATCCTTTTACCGGGTAGACTTAACAGTCTTTTGTAAATCTCTTAACCGAGTGCATACTTCATTGTATGTTTGTAAATCCTCTAACAAGGTGGACCTAGCAGTCCTAATTGCTTTTAATAGGGCAGATCATCAGAAGTGATCATTGTAAGCCTTAACCGACCAACTTTATACTGCAGTACCAAAGTATTGTGGGTACCATCCCCACCCCACTTTTACTTTCTATTTGGAAGGTTTCTGGGTTACCAATCTTTGTGTTATGTGTTATGAATGATTACATTTTCATGTTTGCAGTAGATTAGATAAATGAATGGCTAAAGAATATAAAATTGCAAAAATGTTTTAAAGTTCTAAGTGTTACTGATTCACCCCTCCCCTCTCAGTAACTCTGTTAGTCCTGAATATTTCCAACAAGGTATAGGTTTCCACTGCCTAGGATAGAGGATCTATTGGATCATTTATGAGGAGAAGAGTACTTTTCTAAGGTGGATTTGAAGAGTGTATACCACCAAATAAGGATTAGGAATGGAGATGAGTGGAAGATTGCCTTGAAAACAAATGAGGGATTATATGTGTAGAGGGTGATTCCATTTAGATTTTCCAATGCCCCAAGCACATTCATGAGGGTCTTGAATGAAGTGCTCAAACCCTTCCTTGGAAAATTTGTCATAGTATATCTTGATGATATCCTTATTTTTAGTAAGGATAAAGAAGAACCTTTGAAGCATCTTAACTTGGTCCTTAAAAGATTACATGAAGAGAAACTTTTTATAAACTTGGAAAAGTGTGTTTTTATACAAGAGGAGTTGGTCTATTTGGGCTTTGTAATTTCTAGTGGGAACATCAAAATGGACCCTGAGAAGGTGGAAGCCATCCTAAGTTGGCCCTCTCCTAGGACAATGATAGAATTCAGGAGTTTCTGTGGACTTGCATCCTTTTATAGGAAGTTCATTCATAACTTCTGTCAGTTATGTGCTCCCATACATGAGACAATCAAGGGGGACAAAAATGCATGTTTGTGTGGACCAAATATGTAGAAGAATCCTTTCAAATTTTGAAGAAAAAGGTAATGGAGAAACCCATCTTAGTGTTTCCTGATTTTCAGAAAGCTTTCACCATTGAATGTGATGCTTCTAACCTTGCTATAGGGGCTATCTTGAGCCAAGAAGGAAGGCCTATAGAATTTTTAAGTGAGAAACCAAATAAAGAAAAGAGGAAATAATCCTCTTATGAATTGGAACTATATGCATTAGTCCATTCATTGAATAAAATGAGGCACCACCTCCTACCAAAGGAATTTGTTGTCTTCAAAGGCAACCAAGAACTTAGCTTCTTAAATAGTCAAGAAAAATTAAGCCATAAAGATATGAAATGGGTGTAGTCAATACAAGCTTACACTTTTTCATTAAAAAAAAAATGGAATTGTCAATAAGGTGGAAGATGCATTGACTAGAAGGACTCTAGCAGTGAAAGAAATTCAACTTCAAAGTGTAGGGATTGATTCATTAAAAGACATGTATACAAATGATGATGATTTTAGTGATATTTATCATGTGTGCTCTGATTTCTATAAGGCTTACCATGTTGAGTATACAGATTTTTTGATTCAGAATGGTCTACTTTTTAAGGAACACCATTTATGCATCCCCAAGTGTTCAATGAGGGAAAACATCATCAGAGAGAAGCATGCAGGTAGCATGGAAGGACATTTTGGTTTGGATAAGACATTGGAATAGGTAAGAAGTATTTACTATTGTACAAAGCTTTAGAATAAAGTGAGGAATATTGTGGAGACATGTATAATCTGTCAAAGGGCCACAAATACATCTACAAATGCAAGGTTGTATCAACCTTTACCTATTCCTACAAGGCCTTACAAGAGTTACAATATGGATTTTGTAATGGGTTTGCCTAGGACACAAAAAGCGCATGATATCATCTACGTAGTGGTGGATAGATTTAGTAAAATGGCTCACTTAATTCCATGTAAGAGCACCGATGAGGCATCATCCATTGTAGATCTATTCTTTAAAGAGATTGTTAGGATCTATGGCTTGCAACAAACTATTTTTTCAGACAGAGATGTCGATTTTATTAGTCACTTTTGGAGGACCTTATGGAAAATTTTATGGACAAATTTGAGTTTTAGATCTTCCTACAATCCACAAATGGATGGGAAGACAAAGGTTTTTATCAAGTCACTTAGAAACTTGCTTAGGTGCTTGACAAATCAATATGGTTACAAATGGGATTCAATCCTATCCCAAGTAGAATTAGCCTTCGATGACTCAGTCAATAGGAGCACTGGGAAAAGTCCTTTTCAAATTGTATATGGACAATGTCCAAGAGGCATCTTGGAGCTCAGAGAACTTCCTCAAAACACTCCAATCAGTTCCCATGGTGAACAATTTGCAGAGAGTACGAAGGAGATTCATGACTAAGTGAATTTGGCACTAGAGAAAATTGCAAATAAGTATAAACAAGCCAAGGACAAACATATAAGGGATGTACAGTTTAGGTTGGAGATTTGGTGTGGGATTACTTGAGAAAGGAGAGATTGCCCAAGGGAAACAATACTAAATTACTTATGAATAAAGTAGGACCTTCTCTGGTGTTGAAGAAACCTGGGTTGAATTCTTATGAAACTGAATTACCCTCACACCTTGGTATGTCCCCTATCTTTAATATTTGTGATATGACCCCCTATAAAGGAGATGTGAATGCAAGTATAGAAGTGCATGAATAAGAACTTCAAAAAGATGTTGTAGGGATACCCTCTCATGATCCGAAGAAGCTTGACAAGATCTTAGATACAAAGATCATTAAACAAACTAGAAATAATTTTTACAAGAAATACTTGGTTAGATCACAAGGCAGTCCCGATGAAGAAGTTGTCTTGATGGATGAACAAGAGATGCAGAAACATGGTTCAAGTTTGCAAGAACTTATCTCAAGAGGACATGAAATTAATGCACCCTGGGAGTAGGGTGCAAAGCACCCTCAAATACATCAATTTGAAGCACACCATTGGAATCAAAAAATCAAAGGGTTAGATTAATGATTGGATCTAGGACCCAAAGTTTTACAATAAGTCCTACTTGTGAGAAAAGGAGACACTTGGTATTGTTATAAGTGTAAGTTGTCTACCTTAGTCAATTTTGGAATAATTTTTGGTAGGATGGGTTAAGATTAGTCTTGGTAACTTAAATAAGGTTAAAAATGTTTAAATAACCTCTTTAAGGTCTTTACTAAATTCAAGGATTCAAACTATGCAAGGATTAGTACAATTGACAAATTTTGTCAAAAGTTGTCAATGTTGTCATGTTGCATAATGCAACTATTGGTTGAAAAGCTATAACTTTTGAATCCCAACATTCAAAACCACCCTTTTTTTTAATTTGAAACTATTTGGGAAATATATTTGAAGGTTGAAAAACCTTACTCCAAGGTTGGAGTGAACCTATTGTACAATTTCATCTTTCTGATCAATAAAATTAACCATTTTCTCTGTATTTCTGACTATATTCTAAGTTGTACAGATTGGTATGGATCCCAATGCACCACTTAAGGAAACCAAAAGTTAGCCTAGTGTCTTACTTGAAGTTATCATCTGGTTTGGAGTCTTGAAGTGGAGGGGGTCGAAAGTTAGAGAAACTTGATTTCCTACTGGTCACAGAAAGGCCCTACCTAGGGTTTCGAGAGAAAAATCCTCTTCCCAAGAGATTCCACAATGGGAAAATACTAAGCCTTGGTGGAAAGAAGGGATTGAGTATGTATTATAATATTTATGTGGTCTAAAATCGGGAGGATGTTGATGGAGAGAGGAATGGTTAAACCCTCTGGATAGGCATCTCAATGTGACTGTCCAGAAATTTTTATTTTGACTTATTATGGTGGACTTCCAAGTATGTTTCTATTCAAAATCCATTTTTGTTCCTTGTAGCCCTTTGTAGTCTTTCATATCTTCAAGGTGCCTTGAGAGTGAATGGGTGTGGGATTTGTCTTTCATAGAATCTAAAAAAAGTGTATAACCTTTGTGGAACCCTTTTCCATCCCTTCAATGTTTGTTTATAGTTGTTTCTCAATAATTCCCTAAGGGTATTGAGGACTAGTGGAAGTATCTAGTCTTGTATGTGTGGGTTTTTGGAACTCTGTCAGAGCCCTAGATTGTGTGGTTGTTGGGTAAGGTCTTGAAACTTTGTGTGATATTTTCATATAGTTTGGGGCTTTGCTACAATAAGAGACATTGGTAATATGGAAAAGGATATTTACCATGGATAAACCACAGGTAACAAATACAATAGGTAAATCTCAAGTAGATGACACTTTTACTATGAAAGATTTAATAGGAGATGTTTTATGTAGCATTGTAAATATGGTTACTCACATTAACCTAACAAAATATTTAGTTGATGATGATATGCTTGAAGATCTTACTAAAAATACCAACTCTCCTATGGTTGTAAATGAAGCTGAAGATACTCAAATTTAGTCTTCACTTGATGTAGATACTATTTAGATTAATGATGATAGAGTTGATACAGAAGAAAACAAGGTCAATGAGATAGAAAAGACAAAGGAAAGAAAACAAGTAACTGATATCACTGAAACACCAAAGGATACAAGAGAAGATGAAGAAGAAGAAGAATAATATGAACAAGAGGATGCAGATGATCCAAAATTTTCTAATCTAAAGAAAGATTTTAACAAGTTGAAGTGAAAGAAACAATTACTATTTTCAAGAAAACTTGTATAAAAGGCTAAGAAGAATAAAATAAAGTAGAAGGAGTAAAAAGAAAAAATACTGAGGAAAATCATTGCCATATTTTATGATCTAGTACTTTATGGAGATATTGATGATGAAGCATCTATGATTGATAAAATCAAAACCTTAGTTGATGCAATTACCAGTTTAGATCATGACATGTAAGAGGAGATGACCAAGAGGGAAGAGAAGAGATTTGAGAAGGAGATGATGAAGAAAATATTGTAGAAGATTGCACTTGAATTTTTTTTTGTATTTGAACTAGTTAAGGAAGTCAAGGAAATAATACTTGAATTTAGGAAAATATTCAATAGGAAATCTATTCTGACCAAGTTCACTACATAGATTAAGGAAAATAAAGAAGAGATGGAAACAAAGTTGACTACACTTGTCAACCAATTGGACTCATTAAACAATTCCATGATGGACCATACTAAAAAGCTAAAATAATTGATACACAAGGAAATGGAACTTAAGGAAGAAGAGGAAAGGATTAGGATGACATTAATAGAATTTAAAGAATTTATGACTCCACACATGTACATTATCAAAGCATATCTGAAGAAAGTTGAAGTCTTGATAGGTACTCGAGACATGAACATAATTGTAGTATGTAGGATCTGGATTTATGAATAAATGCTCATCACATTTCCCTAACAACACTAAAAGAGTCATGGGAGCATTCTCTTTCCATTGCAAAGGTACATTTCAAGATTATATTTAACAAACTGTAAGGTATGAGCACCCTTTTACATACTTTTTATCATAGTTTATGGCATTATTGTCAAAAAGGGGGAGTATATAAGTTGATCAAAAGGGGGAATATATAGAAGATTAGAATCAAACAAAAAGGAAATTATAGATTCAAGAAGAGTATGTAATTATATATGGAGTACAGATTGGTTTGAAAATTTAGGTTTTGGAAAATTTTCACGAGTTTTTCCCATCAATGCCAAATAGGGAGAATGTTTATATCAGAATGCTAATAGATGACATTGATGATGATATTAAAGAGTATGGTTGTAATTAATGGAAAACCATTACATAGGTATGAAATTTTTGTTCAAGTAAATGAAGTTAAACCAATCGGTACTCAGTAATGTTACAATAACTGAGAGCGGGGCGGGTGAATCAGTGGCCTAAAAAATATTCCAATAAATTAACCAAAAAAACTTATTAGCACTATTATAAGCCTCTAGTTATCTTCAGTCCTACAAGATGAATACCTTGAAATAATCTCAACAAATAACTACTACCTAGAGTTCACTGTTAAACCTTATTCTTACTGTTTACCGATTAGTAGTCTTTCATTTAGCGAAATGCAGTAAATTACTTAGTGTATATTAATCAATCCAAATTAGTTATGTGTAATAAAAAACACTAAAGTAATGACTCATAAACACATTGACACATGAATTTTTAATGTGGAAACCCTATTAAGGAAAAAACCACTTGGGACCGGTGAAGAGCCAACACTGTTAAAGATTACAATCACATTGTTAGGTGTGACCTTGTTAGAGGATTTAAATAGAATAATTTGTCACTTGATATATGGCATCTCTATGCTACCTTTCATGACCAAACCTTGTGTATTTTTTCACTTGGTATCTGGAATCTCTATGCTATCTTCATGACCAAACCTTTTGATGCTCCTTAGGATGTATCTAAATATAAAAAGGATTGTTAATTACTTCTCGGTTAAGAGAATTTCTGATCCAATGGTTAAATTTAAATATTAAATGATATGTTCACATATTCAAATATACTTTGTAGATATTCAGATCTATTGTAAGCTCATAATAACTTTCTAATCAATGTATCTTTTCAATACCTTTTCTCCACTTATTTCTTCTTGATGATTTTGTACTTCTCTGTTTCTCGGTATCTACAAAATTAGCTTTATTCTTTGGCTTGATTGACCAGGATTGTATGAATTTGTTCTTCACCAGTTTCTCTTTAGCATCCTCTTCTTCTATTCACCCCTTATTCACAATTAATTATCTTGTCTCTTTATAGACATGATTTCACCATTTCTCAGTTGTTGACTTTATTTTTCTTGGTTTGATCCGTAATTCTATCCAATCTTTCTTTAAAACTTTACTTCAGATTTATCTCGTAGATTTCTCTTTGACAAATCAAATAAAAAAAATTTAAATCTTTCTCTTATCTCTTTCTTTTAAGTTGTCGATGAAAACAATATTAACAACCAGTTAACTACTTCTTTAGCTCTTGCCAACTAAGTCTTTTGTCATTTATGAACTTTAGTTATTTTCGATGTTTAACTCCTTGTTACTTTGGTCAGCACTTCAGTTCTCCTTAGGCATCTCTGTCGATGTTTTCTATCCATTGGGCTTCTCTATCTATCAGGTTTGTCTATTCGTCGGGTAAAACTATTATTTTTCTCATCCATAATGCTTTTGATTTTTCTCATTGGTAATGTGTTCTAAGGTTTCATGCTTGGGTATCACTGTGACATTCTTCTCGGGTTTCTCAGTCTTTCAGGTTGCACTGCACATCGGTGTTTCTAGTCACTTAGCGCATAATTAAATTTTATGCATTACTGATATCATAACCTTAATCTTTTTGTTCATCTGAAGTCTTTGACACAATGTATATAACCAATCATATTATATAAAGTTGACATCAATGACAATACAATACATTAAGTGATTTAATGTCTTGCATTAACTTTCTACAGCTTGATGATCATCAACTTAACATCTTCAAACATTCAATTAGTTATAGTTCATCAATATTTCCCTTTGGCATTGATGGCAACACACTACATTATCACACTATGTTATTACTAATACAATATGAAATATATTATTTTTAGTTCATCAATCTACCAAACTTATTTTTCTATAACCAATACAAATGTTTGTCTCTCGGTAAGCTTATATAGCTTATATTTGTTTCTTGCACAATGATTTCTTCAATCTTCATTCCCTTCACTGGATAGATGTTACAGCTTCTAATTATATCTTCTGATGTTGTCTCTCCCTTTCAATATTCTTCTCCTTGATCATCTCTTTTTACTTTGACAACAATAATTCATCTCTCCCTCATGATACTTCTCTCCCTTTTGATATTCTCTCCCTAATGATAGTCATGATGGATATTTCATATGTAATCTATTCCTTTCGATATTATCTCCCATCTAGATATTCTAATGGATATTTCATATGGATAATTGATATAATCTCTCCCTTTTACAACAATGCAACACAATCCTTCCTCCTTTAGAATATACTCCTTGAATTTCCTTTCCATCAACAATTAATGAATCTGGTGTTCAGTGCAGATATGTAACTCTATGTGTATTGATGTATCATTATATTCCATCATTTTCTTGCATCAACATGAATGATCTGCTGATTAAGTGTAGGATGATGCAACATCCTAGTTAGGTTACTGAGCAATAGAAAAGGGTCGGACCCCTAGTCTATTTCTCAGGTACTCAAATGTACCTTTAAGCAATGAATTTGTGAATATGTCAGCTAATTGTTCATTGAATTGAATATATTCGAGTATCACTTCTTTCTCTTGCACTTGTTCTCTTAAGTAATGATACTTGATAGAAATATGCTTAGTCTTAGCATGCATGACTAGATTCTTAGAAATGTTTATTGCACTAGTATTATCACAATAGATAATCACTGGTTCAAGAATTTTCATATTATTACCTTTGAGTAATTGTTTGATCCATGCAATGTTAGAGTAGTTTGTAGCAATAACCACATATTTTTCTTCTACAGTAGATTGTGAGATGCATCCTTTCTTCTTGTTGATCCATGTGACAAGTCTGTCACCAATGAAGAATTCTCTTCTAGTTGTGCTCTTTTGGTCATCTAAGTTTCCAGCCGAATCTGCATCTGTATAGACTTGAAGCTCAAATTTGGCTTCTCTTGTATACCATAAGCCATAGTCCTCGGTGTTCTTTAGATATCTGGGTGCAAGCACAAAGTTAAGTGCCAATTCCGCGGCCAAAAAAAATTGGCAGACGAAAACGAGCACCCGTGTTTTAAAAAATGGTTGCCCATTTTGTAAAAGTATTTAATTTTTATTTTAACCTATTTTGTAAGTCATTTTCACAACTTGCAAAATAGAATCACATTTTGTAGTAGACGAGTGCCCATTTTGAGAGCTACCATTGACCCCATTGCTGTCATTTTTCTGAGTCTAGTACACATCATTATTTTTTATTATTTTTTTCATTAAAAATGTTATTTATTATTGTTTCTTATTAGTTTAATGATAAAAAATGTATTATGATTATTGTTTAATGTTTAAAGTTTTTTTAATAGGATTAAAATAAATTTTTATGTTTAGTTTTATTTAAATTTGTAAATTATTGTAGAAGAAAACAAAAATTTGAAAACTGATTTAATCCTAGGTAGAAAACTAAAACCTAAACCTAAACCTAACCACAACTAAAACAAGAAACCCTAGGTAGAAAAATAAAACCTAAACACAACTGAAACAAGATTATAAACCCTAGGTAGAAAACACAAATGTAAAACTAGACACAACTGAAAAAAAATTGTCAACCATAGGTCTAGAAAATAAACAATAAACTCTCTCTCTCTCTCTCTCTTAGAACTAGTTTAATATTTAATGTTCAATACGTATTATGTTTAATGTTTGAAGTTTGATTTTTTGATAGGATTATAGTAAATTACATTACATGTTTAGTTTTATTTTACTTTGTAAATTATTGTAGAAAACAATTTAAGACTTTCAAAACTTAAAACCCTAGGTAGAAAACCTAAACCTAAACCTAATCACAATTGAAACAAGAAACTGTAGGTAAAAAACAATTTAAATGTAAATCTAGACACAACTGAAAACAAAATTGCAAACCTTAGGTGCAAAAAATAAATACTCTCTCTCTCTCTCTCTCTCTCTCACACACACACACACACACACATACACAAAAGACCAAATAAGATCCAATACCTACTAATAAGACCTAAAAGGACCCTTAAGACCTAATAGAACTATAATTAAGACCTAACATGTGACTAATACTTGACCAATTAGGACCTATTACTTGACCAATTAAGACTAATTAAGACCCAGTGGGAACTAATACGACCCTTAAGACCCAATAAGACCACTTAAGACCTAATAGGACTAATTTAAGACCTAATAGAACCTATAAGACCTAATAGAACCTATAAGACCTATATTAGGACCTAATAAGACCAATAATAGCTAATATGACCTATAAGACCTATTAAGACCTAATAGAACTAGAATTAAGACCTAATAGAACTGGAATTAAGACCTAACATGTGACTAATACTTGACCAATTAGGACCTATTACTTGACCAATTAAGACTAATTAAGATCCAGTGGGAACTAAGAGGACCCTTAAGACCCAATAAGACCACCTAAGACCTAATAGGACTAATTTAAGACGTAATATAACCTATAAGACCTAGATTAGGACCTAATAAGACCAATAATACCAAATAGGATCTATAAGACCTATTAAGACCTAATATGCAAGTTAATAAGACCTAATAGGACCCTTAAGATCTAATAGGACTTATTAAGATCAATTAGGACCAATTAAGACATAATAGTCCACCTAATAAGATGTAATAGTCCACCCTTAAGACCTAATAAGATGAAATAGGACCCTTAGGACTTGTTGCCTAACCTAACATTATTAATAAGATATAAAATTACCTAATATTGAATAATAAGACATATAATAAGACCTAATATAGGATCTCTCTCTCTCTCTCTCTCTCTCTCTCACACACACACACACACACACACACACACACACAAGACCTAATAAGACCTAACACATACTAATA
>MU224596.1:2077835-2101114 GCA_018584345.1 Thuja plicata | reverse complement strand
TGAGTAAACCAGTTAAAAGGAAAGACTTCTTCACAGTTAACAGTTTTAAACAATAAAACACTAGTTACAACCTGCAAGAAGACATACTCTTCTACAAGTAGATGCTGTGAAAGGACTGATTAAGAGGGATAAAATCATCCACAGTTAATCCATCAACATTCAGGACACATACAGACAAGCAGAAAAGAGACAAGGTTGACACAATCCAACAAATTGATCCAAAAACATAAGGCTCTGTATATTATCTTCACAGTGAGTTACAGACTCATGCACAAAATACACCAAGGATAGAAAGATGTCACAAAGCATGCTTTCTGCATAAATGGAAACTCTTGGGTTACAAAATCTCTTTATCTCTATCAAGAACTTAGAAAAGTTAAAGAACAGCAAGAACAAAAGAAGAAGAACCGACCCTTGCAAATGCAAATTTTCTGCTATATATAGGGCTCAGACCATCTTGGGATCCCTTAGGATGCAACAAGATTTAGATGGTCCTGGGAAACCCTAACCCTAAAACACATAGGAGAGAGGAAAAGAGAGAGAGAAGGCGGTCGAGAATGACCGAGTCAAAATAGATATTCATGGATATTTTCCTGACCTTCTCAATCTGGCAACTGGAAATCAGATTTGGTAGACGGCGGCTAGTAACATTTATGTTTACTCTGGATAGTCATGCACACTTGTTCACCTATATTTCTCTGCAATAACTGCTACTCTTGTCTATGAACAGTGCATAGCCAAGTGTTCATCTTATCATCACCCAGGACTTCTTCTCTTTCCTCGTGGCACTTCTAGAAACTCAGCCATAACTCTGTTCTGCTCTGCAACACATTGGAACTTCTCTTTTTCACCGATATTGAAACAAATCTATTAAAATATTGACTGACTTCTCTATGCATGACCCCTCTACAACTAGAAACCCTTCTGATCAAATCTGTAACACGAGCACAGAGAAACCATGGCTGCCGAGCGTTTCACAGTGTCAAACTTGTCGCCATTTTTTTTAAATCCAAATTCCTGTGACCACGCGACAACGGCTAGTCTCTAAGTCATGAGCATCAGTCCTTAACCCTGGGTAAATCTCATGACCCAGTGACACTATGCCTTTTCTTAACCCCTGGCCCACCTGAGTTACTTTCAGCGACATCCCGATTGTGTGAAATCAAAGTCACGAGGAGATCATCTTAACTCATCATCCATCCCGCGACCTTGTGCCTGACTGCCACCTTTAGCTGTCACGGTTTGTCGCCTGATCGCTAGATGCTAGCTTTCTGTCATGAGACCACGCGACAAAGCTTAGTCACCAAGTCAGGAGAACCAAGCACCGAGCCTCCTTGACCTATCTTAACAGTCAACATGTGTCCTTTGATCCTTCAAGCGACAACCTGACTACCCTAATCGCTAAGTTGGGAGTACTTTTCTCGTAAGGCACTTTGATCAACAGACTTAGCGACCACCGTAGGATCTTCTGATCTTTGCATCAGACGGCTGTCACTTAGCTGCTGAAAAACTAAGGATACCCTTAAATCATCTTGCGATCTCGCGACCAAAGGCAAAGAAACCTTAGTCTCGAAGTCGCGTGACCAACTTACATCACCTGGCGATTACCCGACTAAGGGCCCACAATACACACTCATATGCCATCTGTCACACGGCCACTGGTTTATCTGTTTGCACATTGGAACGCTGAGTCATCACTCCGCTTTGGTGACAAGGCGACCCAAGGTAAACCGCGAAGTTGGAAGATATATCACTGATTGTTGAAATCTTCACGCGATCAAGCGACTAAAGTGGGTTTCGTTCATTTCAAAGCTTATAACATGGAATTCAAGCGACAACCCGACTAAAGAGAGATCGCCAAGTCTTGAGAAGCTGAGAGAATATTCCATTTCTTAACAAGACTACGTGACACAAGGCAAAAGCGAAGTCGGGAGATGATTAAGCATATTCGATTCTGGTAAAGCGATCAAGTGCCCTGACTGAGAGTGTCCCACTCTTCACAAAGGCTTATGACATAGATCTGGCGATCATGCGACTAAAGAGAGGTAGCCAAGTTGGAAGACATAGAGGGAATATTCCAATGTGTCACGAGACCACGCGACAATGGGAAAATACAGAGTCGGAGGAAGAAAAGGAATATTCGCCCAGGGTCATGCGATGAAGTGACAAGGAAATAAAACACATGCTCTAAGTGATTTAAAAAAGGTAATCGTTAAACATAACGTGCCAAGGGTTTAGGGCTTGTTTCATCGTTTGCACATGAAAGACTTAGGGTTTTTTAGGGTTGAAGGCCAAGTGAAGACATGAACCCATGGAAAACAAGATAGAAGACGCAAGATAGGGCAAACCAGGTCAATTGCACAAAATGGGAAAATTTGGGCAACAATATTATCGTGCCAAAAATTTTCAATTAAAGTTTTGACTTCACCACTAGGTTTTATGTCAGATCTTGGGAGTCTTCCACTAAAGCTCCACAAAAGGTTTGTTGGATCACTTTCAAAGTTAGCTCTTCTCTTTACAGCTCTCGCTAAAGTTTTACGATGAATATTAATATATCCACTTATGTTTGTCATCATTCTTTTATAAGAAGTAGTTCTATTTACTAGAGCTGATGTTATTGCTTGTCGTGCCGCATTCCTATCTTTAGAATGACTTTTCTTTCCGATTGTGTCAAAGGCACTAGCAACTGTTGTTACAACTTGTTTTAGAGGCTCATCCTTCTTTTTGGATTTCACAAATATGCCTAACCTCTTCATTACTTTTCGCATTTTACTCATTTTAATTAGTTGTCACATTAATTGACATTGAAACCCAAATTTCTTATTATAAAAAAAATTGTCTAAACAATTTACTCACGTATGTCCTAATCTGTCTCCATGAAACCAAACCATGCATATTGTCTAGCACATCAATTTTAATTTGAAATTGTTTAATCATTTCATTATCATTCAAAGGGGTTTCTTTCTCAATTGGTGTTTCTATGTCTACATCGACATTGTTGATCTCAATTGTCGTTTGATTGTCAATTTCAATTGGGGTTTGAATTTCACTTTCAATTGGTGTTCGATTTTCAGTTTCTTTATCATTATTATTAACATTACTAATTTGTTGTGTTTGATGTGCAATATAATCTGTTACTCTATTTTCTGGAATAGAATCTAATTGATTTAAAGAGTAACCTGCTAATACAAAAAGATCAAGTTCTTCATCATAATACATTTTATTTGGCTGTAAATACATACCTGTATCCAACACTTGATTAGAAATGCACCTAAATTTTCTCCTATTGCATTTTCTTCTTCAACCTCTGCATCCATCATGGTGTCCTCATTGTTCTCATCTTCTGAACCGATTGCTAAACTCAATGCTCCAAAATTATCTAGGTTTTAAATTCTTGCTCTTCTTATGTTAGAATAGTCCCAAAGGATAACTGAGAGGGGGGAGTGTGAATCAGTTATCAGTAAATTTAATTATTTTCTCTTGTTAACTTCATAATACAATAAAGTAAATGCTTATTCAGATAACATAGTACACAACTCACAATTTGATTACGGGGAAACCAAATGGTAAAAACATCGGTGGGAATTAGCACCCACAATGAACTATACTTGTTTATAGTAATCCCTATTAGAAGATCTTACAACCCTGTTAGGAGTTGTTCTTTACAAAAAAATAAGTATACTGACTTGGTTAAGGGTCTGACCCTATTAGGAGTCTTTTAAAAATAACCCTGTTAGGGGTGAGGACTCACTATCCAAAAGCTCACTACTTCAATGGTGAAGGCTACAACCTTCTATAGAACAGATATATACTATATTTGATGATGAACTATAGAGTAGACCTACTGTCTTGATCAGTTCCAATGTATTGTAATCTTCTACTACTTCTTCACATAGACACTTGATGAATGAACCACAACTGATATTCTGCTCTGTACATTT
Source organism: Thuja plicata (assembly GCA_018584345.1). Classification (NCBI taxonomy): domain Eukaryota; kingdom Viridiplantae; phylum Streptophyta; class Pinopsida; order Cupressales; family Cupressaceae; genus Thuja; species Thuja plicata. Next base: position 2,097,173 of record MU224596.1, on the reverse strand, counting down.
TTTGTCTCTTTTCGTATCATTCACACTTAGCATATCACAAATGACTTTCTATAAGTATCTTCCTTAAAGTATGAGATCATGGGACCTATAAGAAAACTCTTCATAACATCCGTATCAGCTTTACTAATCATGCAAGCATAATTACAACTGCGCATATATAAACTAAATAGACACAATGCTTCACTAAGTCAGCCTCACAAAATTAACTCTAAATTTGCAATATTATTAAAACACATTTGGTGCCTTTAGATAAATATCATCAACTCATAAATAATCATGAATATACACACATATATCCTGAAGATAGGTGCAACTCAAGAAAACACATTAAATACATCAGCTCTAAATAGATACTCTTCCAGAACTGTAACTGCCAATAATAGAATTACACAACTTGACTGAAACATCATATCTAGACCTGCATGTATGAATATAGTAACCAAGGCATGTCTACAACATGTATCTAACTACATAAGGTTGGATAACACTGTTCTGATAAGTTCTTACAGAATGCTGTTGTATATTATATGTTGTCATCAATGAAAAACATACAATTAATCAACTGCATAGAAAAAAATCTCCAACAATCTCCCCCTATGACATTGATGGCAACATATGATAGTAAAGGCATCCTCTGTTCATGGTTTCCTCTTTCTTCTACAATCTTCTCAATATCCTCATCAAATATTTCTCTACATTGTTGCACTTCCTCTGACTATGTTTGTGTTCCATATATATGATCCCCTAGAGTATATGCTCCCCCTTATTACATATTTCCCCTTTGACATCAATGGAAAAGGGTGCCATAAACCATTATGCATAGGTACTTCTCCAGAAGTAGAGTAGTCAACCATTTATCAGTCACAAAGGGCTGATGTTCTTCCTATATTCTCTAATCAGACATATGAGAGGGAATTACTCCAAACTTCTCTCTGAGATACTCAAAAGTATCTTTTGATAAAGGTTTTGTGAAAATATTTGACAATTGTTTTTTGGTGCTCACATAATCCAATTTAACTTCTTTGTCTGCAACCTTTTCTCGTAGAAAATGGTACTTGATCTCTATGTGTTTTGTCTTTGCATGCATCACAGGGTTCTTAGACATGTTAATAGTGCTAGTATTATCATAATGAATAACAATAGGATAATCAACCTGAATACCAAAGTCTTTAACCATCTTATTGATCCAAACCATGGTTGAACAATTTAGTGCTGCTGCAACATATTCAGATTCTGTTGTTGACTGAGAAATATAGTTCTGCTTCTTGCTTATCCAAGAAACTATCCTATCTCCAAGAAATACCGCTCCTCCTAAAGTACTCTACCTATCATCAGTACAACCTGCCCAATCTGCATCTATATACACATGAAGTTGTACATTCTCTGATTTAGGATATCATAAACCATAGTCTATAGTTCCCTTTAGATATCTAAATATCCTCTTGATTGCCATTAGGTGATTCTTCTTGGATTCAGCTGCAAATCTTCCAACAATGCCAACTCCATTAGATATGTCAGGTCTAGATTGAGTTAGATAAATGTGTTTTCCAATCATAGATTAGTACAATGTCTTATCAACTGTTGTGGAATCATCATCTTTTGAAAGCTTGCTTCCTATAATCATAGGAGTGCATACTGGCTTACAGTCTTCCATCTTAAAGGTCTTCAATATTTCCTTCACATATTTTGACTGATTAATGAATATACCTTTATCTGTCTGCTTTACATTTAGTCCAAAAAAGTATTTTATAGGACCAATCATGCTCATTTCAAATTCATTCTGCATTTCTTTTGCAAATGTTGTACTAAGCTTGTCCTTACCTCCAAAGATAATGTCATCAACAAATATGGCAACTATTAGTAATCCATTAGGTGTCTCTCTTGTGAATTGGTTACAATCTACTGCACATTTCTTGAATCCAATCTTGGTAAGATAACCATCAAGTCTCTCATACCAAGCTCTCGGGGCCTGTTTAAGACTATTGAGTGCTTTCTTCAATCTGCATACCATGTCTGATTTATCTAAAAGATTAAATCCTTTAGGTTGTTCTATGTAGACTTCTTCCTTTAAGTCACCATTCAGAAAAGTTGACTTTACATCCATTTGATAAACTTTAAAGTCTTTGAATGTTGCATAGGCCAAGAAAAATTTAACGGCTTCCAGTCTGCTCATAGGGGCAAATGTATCAGTGTAGTCTATTCCTTCTCTCTGTGCATATCCTTTACATACCAATCTTGCTTTGTTTCTTACTACTGTACCATCTTCATTCATCTTGTTTTTGAATACCCACTTTGTTCCAATCACATTTTTGTCACTGGGTCTAGGAACCAATTCCCATGTATCATTTTTAGTTATCTGATCTAATTCTTCTTTCATTGCATTCTTCCAGTTACAATAATTACAACCATCTTCAACACTTAAGGGTTCAATCTGTGAAAGTAAACATACCTCTTCATCCATTGATAGACTTTTTGCTTTTGATCTGGTCAAAACACTGATGCTCTGATCTCCAATGATATCATATTTAGAGTGGTATCTAGATGTGAATTTAGGAACCTTAGGTGTTACTTCTTCTTTTGTAATATTTAATTCTTCTCTACTTGATTTAGGGTCATTGCATGAGACATCAATGCAATTAAACATTTCTTCAATAATAGTATCTTTGCTGCTAGTCTTGGGTTCATCTTCAATCATAGGTGCATATTCATAGTACCTCTCTTGAACCATAAACTTCTCATCAATTTTTACATGAGTAATTTCAATTACCTTTTTCAATCTCAAATTGAAACATCTGTATGCTTTTCTTTTTGTAGAGTAACCAAGCAAAATACCTTCATCACTTCTAGCATCAAACTTACCAACACCATCATCTCTCTTGATGTAGCATTTTCTGCCAAAAATTATAAAATACTTTACAATAGGTACATTACCAAACCAAAGTTCATAGGGTGTCTTATCTGCGCCTGGCCTCAATTGAGTTCTGTTGATAGTATAGACTACTTTATTTACTGCATCTCGCCAACATGTGCATGCAATGTTTCCTTCAATCATCATAGTGCGCGCTGTATCAAGTATAATCCTATTCCTCCTTTCTATAATCCCATTCTGTTGAGGGGTTCTAGGAGCACTCAACTGTCTTTTTATTCCATGTTCTTCATAGTACTCATAAAACTGATCAGAGGTGAATTCTCCTCTATCTGATCTCAGACATTTCAATTTTAATCTAGATTCATTCTCAATCTTAGCTTTGAATATTTTGAACTTCTCAAAGGCTTCAGACTTTTCTTTTAAGAATGCAACACACATCATCCTTGAATAATCATCAATAAAAAAAATGAAATAGCTTTCTCCGTAGTATGATCTTGTTTGGGAAGGACCACATAAATCTGTATGCACTAAGTCCAATTTGTTTTCAGCTAAGTTATGCTTGCTTCTGAAAGAACTCCTTACATGCTTTCCCATAACACATTCCCTGCACATTGAGTCAACTGGTCTTGCAATACTTCGAAGGTCTCTGACTGCCTTGACTTTACTTATCTTTACTATGTTATCAAAATTGATATGACAGAGTCTCTTTTGCCATAACCAACTATCATCCTTTTTTGCAACAAAACAACTTACATCTGAATTGAGCTGAAAAACATTACCTTTCATTTTGGAGCCTGATGCAATCATGACTCCATCCTTGTTGTCTTAAAACTCCAAATGATAACCTTTGTCAAGTAGTTGTCCAACACTTACCAATTTATGATGCAATCCATCAACATACAAAACATCATTTGTTTTGTTCTTTCCATCCAAAGTGATAGAACCTCTACCTATGATAGGTTTAGGAAGGTTATCTCCAAATCTAACCATACCACCTTTTTATTTTTCTAAATGAACAAATATGTCTTTTTCACCTATCATATGGTGAGAGCGTCCATTGCCAATGATCCAATCAATTCTGATGTCTACTTTGGAAATTAGGGCTAACTCTTGTTCTTCCTTTTCATCTATAATGTCCATTTCCTCTAGCAACTTTTACATGTCTCTAAGGGAAATGAATCCAATTTCATCCTCTCTTGAATCTTCATCAGTTACACCTTCTTCAACATGATAATATTCCTTCTTATATTTAGGTTTGTAATCAGATCTGAACTTCTTGACTCTTGTGGGACACTTAGATGCAAAGTGACCAATCTTGTTGCATGAAAAAAATTTGAATGAAAGCTATCCTTCATATTTTCCTTTTACTTTCTTTTCTCTTTTAGCAATCATAGCAATGATATCTTCTAGTTCTTCATAAACTTCTTATTTCTCATTATGGCTAGAGATGTGTAAGGATTTCTTACCATGGACTGAGGCTTTGAAATTTGTTTCACTTTTAGGTTCAGTCTTCAATCTTGATATCTCAAATGGACAAATTTTACTGATGAAAGTATCTCTCTTGAATTCTTGTGAGAATTGCATGGTTTCCTCTAGAATACTTATCTTGTTTTCATAGTTTGATGTTAAGGTAGTTAACAGCTTGTCCATTATATCTTCTTCTGATATTTCTCCACCATTATTTGTGATTCCAGAGACTGCTTCATTTATCCTTTGATTGTAGGATCTAATGTTCTATTAAGGTAACATCTCAAGACTATTGTATTTATTTTTCCATGTCTTCCTGCGTGCATTCTTTGCTTGAATATCTCCTTCAAATATGTCTTCTAAATATTTCCATATTGTGTATGCCTTTTCTAATTTCTTGATCTTAGAAAATTCACTGTTAGATAGTGCGCTTATAAGGGCTTCTTTGGAAACTACATTAGCTGTGAATGTATCCTTCTGTTTACTAGTAGCATCATCTCTTGATAGATTTTTTAAAGAGGGAATAACAACTTCTTGTGTGGATATCTCAAAGATATCAAAACCAACACACTGTAGATGGGTTATCATTTTGTTTTTCTAATCCAAATAATTTTCTCCATCGAACTTAGGGCTCTCTCTTTTGAAGTAAGACATTTGATCTACCTTAAGTTCTTAGACTTCTTCTCCAAGGCACTTGGCTCTGATACCAATTGTTAGAATAGTCCCAAAGGATAACTGAGAGGTGGGGGGCTGAATTAGTTATCAGTAACTTTAATTATTTTCTCTTGTTAACTTCAGAATACGATAAAGTAAATGCTCATTCAGATAACACAATACACAACACACAATTTGATTATAGGGAAACCAAATAGTAAAAACCCTGGTGGGAATTAGCACCCACAATGAACTATACTTGTTTATAGTAATCTCTATTAGAAAATCTTGCAATCCTGTTAGGAGTTGTTCTTTACAAAACAATAAGTATAGTGACCTGGTTAAGGGTCTGACCCTGTCAAGAGTCTTTTACAAATAACCTTGTTAGGGGTGAGGACTCACTGTCCAAAAGCTCACTTCTTCAATGGTGAAGGCTACAACCTTCTGTAGAACAGATATACATTATATCTGATGATGACCTATAGAGTAGACCTTCTGTCCTTATTAGTTCCAATGTATTGTAATATTCTACTACTTCACATAGACCCTTGATGAATAAACCACAATTGATATTCTGCTCTCTACATTTTTTGTCTCTTTTCGTATCATTTACACTTAGTGTATCACAGATAACTTGCTATAAGTATCTTCCTTAAAGTATGAGATCATGGGGCCTATAAGAAAACTCTTCATAACATCTTTGTCAGCTTTACTAATCATGCAAGCATAATTACAACCATGTAAATATAAACTGAATAGACGCGATGCTTCACTAAGTCGGCCTCACCAAATTAACTCTAACTTTGCAATCTTCTTGAAACATGTTTGGTGCCTTTAGATAAATATCATCAACTCATAACTAATCATGAATATACACACGCATATCTTGAAGATAGGCACAAATCAAGAAACACATTAAATACGTCAGCTCTAAACAAATACTCTTCCAGAACTGTAACTGCCAATAACAGAATTACACAACTTGAATGAAACATCATATCTGGACCTGTGTGTATGAATATAGTAACCAAGGCATGTCTACAACATGTATCTAACCGCGCAAGGTTGGATAACACTATTCTGATAAGTTCTTAGAGAATTTTGTTGTATATTATATGTTGTCATCAATGACAAACATACAATCAATCAACTGCACATAAACAAATCTCCAACATCTTTCTCATTGTCATTTTGCCTCTTTGTCTTTATTTGCTGCAACCTCATTAGTTTTTAGAGCCTTTATTTGCCTCTTTCTACGTTTCTTTGATCCCATGTTTTCACCAAAATTTGAATTCAAATTAATCCCTTCTTGTCAGATCCAGAATAAGACAAGAAAAGAGAATGTTGGTTGACAATATTCTTTCTGCAACACAGATATGTCATACAAATGATTGAATAATCATCAATCATTGAGATAAGACCTGCAAAATAGTTTTTTTTGTCTCCAACGGATCTTTCAGAAATGGGCACCCGTTATTTAAATGAAATGGGTGCCCGTTTATGAAATGGGTGCTCATTCCATAAAATGGGTGCCTGTTTAAGTTTCAACGATCCAAAATGAAATGGGCAACTGTTGTTTGAATTTTAAATAATGGGTGTCCGTTTCTTAAAATCAAGAGTGGGAACTGTACCTCCACCCTAGTTTTTGGTTTGAGATAGGCTTGGTCTCACCAAGCCTATGCTTGGCCTTGCCAAAATATGGCTAAGGCATTTAAAAATAAAATTTGTTCTTTGTGATGTTTTTTTGGAGGTCTTCCCGAATGCATTTTTAGACAAAATGAAAACCTATTTCAATTCATATTGTACAGATTATAAAAATATAAATTTTATATTTATATGAAAAATTTTAGTATTTTTACAATAATTAGTATGTCAAAGTGGTACCTAAAGTTGAAATAATAAGGTTTACTAAAATTTTAATAACTTTTTTGATTTTAGGTTTTTGAAAAAATGAATTATATGAGCCCAATCTACATAGAATTTAATTGAAAAGTTTTAAAAAAATCCAAAAAGTGAAATTTTCATCAAATTATGATGCTCGTACACATGAGGTTTTCAAAATGTACTTTATAGCCAATTAAAAATTAATAAAAAAAATATTTAATTAAAAAAAAGGAAAAATATTGTGACCAATATTTGATGTGTTAGGTACCTTCCCCTAGAATGATTTAGAAAAATTCATTTATTTACTTCAAAATAGGGTAGTCGTACACATGTAGGGTATGGTCCTGAAACAGGCATTTTGAAAAAGGGGTTTTTAAACATGCTAACTAAAATTTATTTTCTACCACGTAGGTGTTCAAATAAATTACATATTTAAAAACTATACTCCAAGCACTACATTTTCTACTAGTGGATTGTTTTGAGATTCAATCTCTAAGTGCCTCAAAATTTGACATCAATTGACAAAAAAATTTAAAAATAGGGAAAACACTTCCACTTTTTGCCCAAAAGTGAGACTCAACTTCTGCAGCCACCCATCTCAAAATTCTCTTGAAAATAGTCATGTGTTATTCTTAGGGATTAGCAGAGAATATTGCAACCATTCCAACTGCATGTGCTATATCTGGTCTAGTATGAACAAAATATATTAGTTTTCCAATCATTGATCTATACAAGGTCTGATTTAGCTCATTTGATTTGTCTTCTTTTGTTAGCTTACATATGGTTTCTATAGGTGTTCCAACTGGATTGGAATCTTCCATCTTGAATATCTTCAACACTTCCTTGATGTATTTGGATTGCGTGATATATATGCCTACATCTTGTTGAAGAATCTGTAGACCAAGAAAGAATTTGATCTCCCCAAACATTGACATCTCAAACTCTTTTCTCATATCATTAGCAAAAGATTTACATAACATATCATTACCCCCAAATATGATATCATCAACAAATATTTTAGCAATCAGAATATTATCATCAGAATCTTCTTTTAAGTATAAATTGCTATTTTTACTTGTTCTTACAAATCTAGTGCTTATGAGATAGGAGTGAAGTCTTTCATACCAGGCTCTAGGTTCTTTTTTCAATCCATACAAGGTTGTTTGTAGTCTACATACCATTTTTTCTCCTCTCTGGATCAACAAACCCTTCTGGTTGTTCAATGTATACCTCTGCTTCTAGTATTCCATTTATGAATGCAGATTTGACATCCATCTGGTATACCTTTAATCCTTTGAATGTATCATAAGAAAGTAATATTCTCAATCCTTCTAGTCTAGCAATGGGTGCAAAGGTTTCATTATAGTCGATACCTTCTTCTTGTGCATACCCCTTGCATACTGATCTTGCTTGGTTTCTTGTGACTTCTCGTCATCTATTCTCGGTACTAATGTCCATGTTCTATTTTTCTCAATCTATTCTATTTCTTCATTCATAGTACTGAGCCATTCTTCATTCATAGTGCTGATCCATTCTTCATTTTCAAGTACAATATTGACATATTCAGGCTCAATATCACAAATTAAACATATAGTGCTTAGTGACTTACTTCTAGTTCTCATTCCAGCAGTCTTGTCTCCTATGATCTGCTTCTATGGATGATGTCTTTTGACATACTTGGCAAGTATCGGTTCAGTTCTTTGTTCATCATTATTATCATCATCTTGAACTTCATTTGGATCTCCATCGCTCGGAACATCATTTTGAGGATTTTCTTGATTTTTGGTATTTGCAGTCTAATGCTTGGGTGCAAGGTTCTATTGCTCAAGAGAAATACATTGTTTCTCAAGTAGAGTGTTAGGTACTTCAATGTAAAAAAAAACTGTTGTAGTCTTCTAATTCTTTTATGCTTTCCTCATCTTTTTTCTTTGCATATTCATCTATTTTGATTTTTGCACTTTTAATGATTTTGTTAGAGGACTTGTTAAGAAATTTATAATCCTTGCTCTTGGTGGAATACCCTAGAAAGATATATTCATCACTTTTGGATTCAAGCTTTCCATTTCTATCATCTTTAAAAATATAACATTGACTTCCAAAGATTCCAAAGTAACATACATTGGGTGTGTAACCATACCATAGCTCATAGGGTGTCTTCCTGGTGTCTTTCTTCAATTGTACTATATTTAATGTGTAGACAGTAGTACCGATAGCTTCCCTCCAGAATGCTTGAGTGATTTTTTTTTCTCTATCATTAGTGTTCTTGCACAATAAATAATGGATCTGTTTCTCCTTTCAAAAATCCCATTTTGCTGTGGTATTCTTGGTGCAGAAACTTGTCTTTTAATTCCATGCTCATTGCAAAAAATAGTTAGTTCATCATAAACAAATTCTCCTCCTCTATCCGATCTTAAGCATTTTACTTCCTTACCATTTTGTTTTTCTACCATAGCTTTATACCATTTAAACATACTGAATGCTTTTGATTTTTCTTTTAAGAACATAATTGTCATCATTCTAGAATAATCATAAACAAAGAGAATGAAATATCTATCACCATAGTCACTCTTTATTCTCATGGGTCCACATAGATTAGTATGGAATAATTATAGAATAACATTAGATGTATGAGCTTTTCTATTGAAGAGAGACTTTGTCATCTTACCTTTTTGACAATTCTTACACATGATATTCTCGGGCTTTGACATGCTTGGTAAGCCTCTTACTTTCCTTTTATTTCTTATCTTAATTATGTTTTCAAAATTCAGATGACATAATTTTTATGTCACAATCATATGTCTTTGTTTCTATCCATTAAAAAATTGGTGTTAATATCATCAAGATAGAATAGGTTGCCTTTTGTCTGTTCACCAGTTTTGATCAACCTTCCTGATTCATTAAAGATCTTTTCCTTCTTATTCTCAAATGCTACTCGGTGACCTATGTTATTCAGATGTAAAACACTAAATAGATTATAGTTAAGTCCTTTTACCCAGTATTCCTTTTCACATTTGATCAGGTTATTCAACATTATAGTTCATTTACCTTCAACTAGACAAGATGTGTCATTACCCATTCTTACTGATCCACCATTATAATACTAAAAAATTTCAAACTTTTATTTATCACTGATCATGTGCTGTGTGTAGCCACTATCTATAATCTAGACACCATTCTTACTAACCTTAGATATGAGAGTAGTCTCTATATACCTTTCTTCTTTGTCTGAATCATCCTTCTTGACCACAAATACCATCTCAATGCCTTCATTAGACTCAGTGTCATTATGTCCAGCTTTGTTCTCAGCCAGGTAACAAGCTTTCTTCCCTTTGTCCTTGTAGTCTCGGGTATCTCTGCGGTCAGATTGTCGGTTGCTTCGGTAATCTCTATTATCTTCTATTAAGCTTATTTTCATATGATCTGTCATTACTTCTGTCATTTTTTCTTTTGTTAGGACATCTAGCAGCAAAGTGTCCAATCTCTTTACAATTAAAACATACAAGTGGTAATTTACCTTTGTATCTACCATTTCCTCTCTGCAATCTTGTAGCCATTAGTGCTTCAATCTCAACAAGATCTTGATCATCACTATCACTTTCACTATCATTTATCATAGTGTGTTTATGACTTTACTTACTTATTTTCAAAGAAGATTTGAATGCAGACTGAATAGATGGTAAGACATTGTTATCAAAGTTATTCATCTCAAATGAAATCAGTCTACCAACCAATCTATCTAAAGTGAAATTATTGTTTTCTACTACTCTCATTTCTTATATAGAAGATACTCTAATAGCATATATAGGAATTAAGGTTCTTACGATTTTACTTACCACTATCTCTTCTTCAAGTATGCCTCCAACTCCTCGGATAGCATTGACTACCTCTTTTATTCTACAGTTGTACTGAGTGATATTTTCACCTTCTCTCATTCTTAGGTAATAAAGTTTAGCTCTTTGGATTTCTACCTTATCCCTTACTACATTAACATCTCATCCATGTACCAGGTTCAATTTATCCCACATTTTATTTGGAAAGGTGCAATTTTTGACATCTTCAAATTCAGCATCAGAGAGGGAGGAAGCAAGTTCTATCATCATAAAATTATGCTCATACTTTTCTTTTAATTTCTTGAAAGTGTGTGAGGTCTTGTAGGAAAGACATATTCAGTATCCAATTATTGAGTAACATCATTTCCAATACCTGATAGGTGGAGTTTTATCCTGCTTTACCATGGTGCAATGTTGTCCTTGTTCAACTTGGGCACATCTCGTTTACTCATCTTGTAATCTTTTTCTTAGGTCTTGAAACCTTCCTTCTAAGCACACAATATCTGATACCAATTATTAGAATAACTAAGAGGGGGGGGGGGTGAATAAGTGGCCTCAAAAATATTCCAATAAAGTAACCCAAAAAACTTATTACCACAATTACAAGCCTCTAGTTATCTTCAGTCCTACAAGATGAATGCCTTGAAATAATCTCAACAAATAACTACTGCTCAGAGTTCACTGTTAAACCTTATTCTTACTATTTACCGATTAGTAGTCTTTCATTTACTAAAATGTAGTAAATTACTTTGTGTATACCAATCAATACATATTATTTATGTGTAATGCAAAACACTAAAGTAATGAGTCATAAACACATTGACACATGTATTTTTAATGTGGAAACCATGTTAAGAAAAAAAACCACTTGGGACACGTAACCCAAAATTTTCACTCTTTTGAAGTGACCTCGGTGAAGTTCAAACCCTGTTAAAGGTTACAAACACACAGTTAGATGTGGCCTTGTTAGAGGATTTAAATAGAATAGTTTGTCACTTGATATATGGAATCTTTATGCTACCTTTTATGACAAAACCCTGTATAGTTTATCACTTGGTATCTGACATCTCTATGCTATCTTCATGACCAAACCTTTTGATATTCCTTAGGATGTATCTCAATATGCTAAGTCCTGCTCGGTTAAGAGACCTTCTGATCCAATGGTTAAATTGAAACAGTAAATTATCTGCTCACATATACAACTATACTTTCCAGATTTTCAGATCTATTGTAAACTCATAATACCTTTTTGATCAATGTATCTTTTCAATACCTTTGCTCCACTTATTTCTTCTCGGTGATGTTGTGCTTCTATTTTACTCAGTGTCCACAGAATTAGCTTTGTTCTTCAGCTTGATTGATGATGACTGTATGAAGTTGTTCTTCACCAGTTTCTATTAAACATCATCTTCTTCTATTCCCCCCTTAATCACAATGAATTAGCTTGTCTCTTTATACACATGATTTCACCGTTTCTCAGTTCTTGACTTTTTGGTTATTGACATGATTCACAATTCTAGCCAATCTTGCTTTAAAACTTTACTTTTGTTTTATCCCATAGATTTCTCTTTGACAACGGGAATAAAACAACTTTAAATATTTCTCTTATCTTTGGCTTTTAACTTGTCAATGAAAACAATATTAACAACCAGTTAACTCCTTTAGCTCTTTCCAGCTAAGGCTTTTGTCATTTTTGAACTTCAGTTCTTTTTGGTGTTTAAATCCTTGTTATTTCTGTCAACACTTTAGTTCTCCTCAGGCATCTTTGTTGGTGTTGTCTGTCCATCCAGGTTGTCTATCCGTCGGGGTTGTCTATCTATTGGGTAACACTGTGATTCTTCTCACCGTTAATGCTTTAGATTTTTCTTGTTGGTAATGCTTGCTCAGGTTTCATGCTCGGGTATCACTGTGACTTTCTTCTCAGGTTTCTCTCCCCATCGGGGTGCACTACCCATCGGTGTTTGTAGTCACTTAGTGCATACTAAACTTTTATGCATTACTGATAGCATAACCTTAATATTTCTGGTTCTCTGAAGTCTTTGACACAATGTATATAACCAATAAGATTATATCAAGTTGACATCAATGACAATACAATACATTAACTGATTTAATGTCTTGCATTAAATTTTTGCAGCTTGGTGATCATCAACTTAACATCTTCAAACATTCAATTTGTTATAGTTCATTAGGTAAATCCACTTGGTAAAGAGAAGTTAAGTCAAAAAGGTAACCGGTGAATATGACAACATGTTAAGAACAGATTAGTCAAGGAGGACAAGTATGCTATCAGTACATTAGAAGGTATAAAGACAACATGTATACTACAATTTATGATCGTGACTCTTAGGTCACATTCATTAAGGCATAAATGAAGATACCACCAACCAGTCAGTTCAGTGAGCAAGTAAAAACATAGGTTATTAAGCAATTTTAAACAGTTGGCTAAATTGGTTATGACAGCGGATGATTCAATGAATCTGGACAACATGAAATATGTAGTACATCAATTGAATAAGTCAATTCTTAGGTAGTTGTGCATAGATTTATATATGAATCCAAGGTATATTTAAACCAATAATATTGAAGGAATATTTGACATTAGAGATAACAACTTAAAGATTGTTATGGACGGTGTGGTAAGAATTGAATGTTTCTATGTGTTAGCTATGATTGAAAAAACTATTTTAGAGGGAATTTGAAACCTTAATTAGGTTTACAGCCCAAGGTGAAAGGATATATGATGATAGTTGTTTTTGATTAAGGAAAATATATTTTACAGGGACCCTGAAACCCGAAACAAAGGTTTGCGATAACAAAGTTTAAACATCAAAATAGAGCGAGTTCAAAAGATAGGACAGGCCTAGATAGACCAAAACAAAAAGAAGGCTAAACTTATAAAAAGAAGAAATATTTACAAAAACAACAAGTAAAGCCAGGGAACGTCAGGATAAGTCCACCATGATTTTTGCCGCCTCGACCTCCTTCAACTCCATGCTGGAAGCTGAATTTTTGATTTCCTGGATCACCATCTCCAAATCCTTGTCTTTGGTATTCTTTGTCTTGGCTCGGGTATGCTTTCTAGGCCCTTGATCAATTTTTTACCCAGCCTCTGTTTTCTTGCTAGCCGTGTCCTTCCCAACCAGTTTCTCCTCCAGCTTATCAATTTGGGCATTTGTTTGTTCTCTGGTCTTTTTGCGAGTGTTATAGCTTTGATTAGCTATTTTCTTAAGGGTTGTTTCAACCCTAGTCATGCTTTCCTCTAGTTTTTGGACGCGGGTGCACCGGTTACTTACATCCTCCATTTCATTGTTCATGTTCCCTATGTTAGTGCCATTTACCCTATTTTTGAGGTCTTCCACATCATGATAGAGCCACTTGATAGTCCTATAGTTGTCAAGCATTCTTTTTCTGGAGTTGTTTAATAGGTCCATATCAAATTCCCTTGTGCTATCACTGAGCACAACCAGAGAGGGGTCAATAAGCTGATCTAACTTAATGTGGCCGCCATCTTCAACCAGAATATTGGGGTTTATGATCTCTCTGGTTATCCCCATTTTAGCCATCTTTATGTTGAAGTCTCTCCACCCTATTATCTTTCCCTTATCTGCCATGTAACAACTAAACTCCTTTTCCTTTTCAATCCCAACTTCGGTTTGGTTCTGCATAGGAGGGTTTTTGTCCTAAACAGGGGAAGTGCTATGAAACTTGTCTTCTGGGTATGACCTGTCAACACTCTCTTCCCTTTCCTTATTCTTCTGTATTGGGGGACTCTGAGAATTGGGGAACTTTCCCTTTTTTCTTTTCCTGCCAGTTGGAAGCTTCTCACTATCAGATTCCATGCCGTCCTCATTATATTCCTCTTCTGAGGAAATAATCGTAGTGCTCTATTCTTTTGGGGTTACCATGGTCTCTTTTTTAACTTTCACCTGAGTGCCCTTTTTCTTCTTTGAAGAGGAATCCTGGATGGTCTTTTTATTCTCATAGTGTTCATCCTCCTCTGAATGCAAGTCCGTGCTATCCTCTATGTCTGAGGGGATGTATTCCAAGCCTGAAAACTCTATTTCCTTTTTCTGGTTCACATCTTTACCCATAATCTAAACTTTAAAGTATTCATAGATGAGCAATAAGAGCCCTTCATGCACTGTGGGGTTAGCTATGGATTTTTCTCTATAGCCATTGATATGATCATTTATGGAAGCATAAAGGTAAAAGGGGATAGAAATCAACATGCCGTGGAAAAAAAGATTCAAAAGTATGAAGTGGTGGGTGCGGATTCTATCAAACCTGGCATCTAGGGTTATGTAGTAGATGATGGCATGGAGCACAAACTGCCACAACAATTTCAGCCCATCAGGAAAGTAATGGGTGCCGACTTTGGTGAGCTCATCCTTTTCCTCATCGTGTCGCACAAAGTCATTAATGGCAGCGTCCAAAATCTTTCAGTCTCTGTAGAATTTTTTCCCAACTATGGGAATCCCCGTCACTGCCTAGATGATTTCTTCTGTCACAGTGAGCTTTCTACCCTCGACTTCAATGCTACCCTCATCCTAGTTTTTGATGAAAAGCTTTGTAACTGATGGCTTCCCACCATGGAGCCTTTCTATAAAGGTGTAAATGCCCCCATTCTTGAGGTACTTCGAAACCTTTGTTCACCTTTTCCATTTTTTGCCATACTTCGTGGACTCCCTCCTGTGCCTTTCTCCGCCCATAGCAGAAAGATTGAGAATCGTTAGCAAGGGAAAGCTTCTGTGGAAATCTAATATCTCAGTATAGTTCTAGAAATGCTGATTTTTGTGCCTTATGTCATAAGTAACCTTTTTAGTTCTGGATACCCAGAAAGTGTGCGGGGTTTGATGGTAGTTATTACCCTTACAACCTGTCATGTACTTTCCTTTTATGGCGATGCCATTTCCCAGCTTAGCTTTCATGTTCATGATTACATTTTATTTTTCCTTCCTTCCCAAGGATTCAGCCATGATAAACTAAATCCAAGGCTTCACGTGGCATATCTATGCCGCTATGCCAGTGTATTTTCTTATCACTTTGCACTGCCATGTTGGCAAAGCAATTGGCAACTTGGTTTCCTTCTCTGAACACGTGGGTTATGTACACCCTGTCTAAGGACTTTAAAAGTTCATGTGTCTCCTCTATCATGTTTGCAATCATCCATGAGGGCGGGTGGATATTGTTGAGGAAATTAATGATGTTTTTTGAGTCGCCTTCTAACCAGAGTTTTTTGATTCCCACATCATGGGCTAACTTTGTAACTTGGAGGGCGACATTGGCTTCCGCATAGTGGTTAGTTTGAACACCCAACGGGAAGATAACAGCAGCAATGCCATAACCAAATAAATTCTGAATAATTCATCCACTTCCCACCCTTCCAGGGTTGACTTTGGCAGCACCATCGAAGTTGGCTTTTGACCAGCCTTCCGGGGGACTACACCAGTTGCATCTTTGTCTCTTACTCACAGAGTTCTTGGGGTCAGTAGTATCCATGTTATCTGCAAAAGGGTTAGTATTCCCACACAAGATAAAATTCTCAAGGAGAGCATGGTGAATTTTTTCAAAAATGATTTTGTGGTTGGCACTACTATCCCTGAAGATGCGGTTATTCCGCTCTTTCCATATGCCCCAGGAAAGGTGAGGCAACACCCAGGACCATATTTTTTGGAAATTTGTTGTTTTTAAGGGCCAGGTCCAGTTAAAGAATAGCTCCTTGGCCGAGGAGGGGAAGCACCATTGCAGACCAAAAAGAGAAAGGATAAAATGCCAAACAGTGCTGGTGAAGGTGGAATGGATAAAGAGACGGTGCACCAATTCCACTTGACAGAAGCAAAGGGCACATCTATTGGTAATAGGGATGCCACATTTAGTTAAGTTGTCAATAGTGAGAATGTGGTTTTGGAGCAAGAGCTAGAAAAAAAACATTGATTTTTAGAGCAAGGCCAGGAAGCTAGGCTTTCACCCAGAAGAGTGAGGTGTCTTGGGTAACAAGAGTAGAATAAGCATAGGCCACAGTAAAGGAACTGTTTGGAGATCCTTCCCAGATCAGGGAATCTTTTTGTTGGGATAGAGAAGTAGAATTGTGGGTCTTGAGGAGAGGGGTTAAGTCCTGGGAGACAGAACCAAGATTTACTCATGAATTCGCATCTCTGTAATTGCTAACCCTGTCCCCATAAAGTTTTGTACAAGCTTCTTTCCACTAGTTGAAAGAGTCAATATCTTTAAGAGGTTTAGTGAAAAGCCAATTGTCATTCCAAAAGTTGACACAAAGCCCATTACCAACTTTCCATCTTGCCATAGATTACGCCAGGTCTTTGGCTTTAATTAGGCCATTCCATATGTTGGATCCTCTTGGGATGTCTTCGTTCTTAAAGAAGGAGTTCAGAGAGATGTTGGTCAAATATTTCTCCTCAAAGTAGTCATGCCATTCCCCAGTACCATGGAATATCTGCCAAATTTGTTTCACCTGGAGAGCTTTGTTTAAAGGCTTTAATCTTCTGATACCAAGACCCTTGTCCCTTTTGGGAAGACAAATTTTGTCCCAAGCAATTAGAGGGATACGCTTATGCTCTTCCACTCCGGACCATAGAAATCTTATTTGGATTTTTTCCAAAGCTTCCACCACCTTAGCAGTGATGGAGAAAAGACTAAGGGCATAGGTGGGGAGGTTTTGGAGAGTAGACTTGACCAGCTATATCTTTCTTGCTTGACTAAGAATAATACCCTTCCATCCGGCCAATTTTCTCTTAAATCTGTCTATGAGTTTGTTCCAGAATTCTTCTTGGGGCTTAGCTCCAAGAGGGAGGCCTAAGTAGGTGGAAGGGAGGGATCATATCCCACACCCCATGATTTTATCCATTCTTCTTTGTCTGACCTCAGGAGTATTGATAAAGAATAAAGAGCTCTTATTCTAGTTGATGTATTGGTCAGTGGCTCTAGTGTAGGAATGCAACAATTTTTTGACAACTCTAGCCTCATTGAAAAGTAAAGATTTTGAACAAGGATTATAGATCTATTCTAGAGAAGAGTTAAAAAATAGTTAAAGTATTGTTGAAAAGTAAAGATTTTGAACAACGATTATAGAGCTATTATCAGAGAAGATTTGGGGTCAAATTCATAACAAGAATAGAGCATGAACTAATCTCATTAGCATTCATGAGTGCATATTACAAGTCAACCTTTATTGTTGTATTCCTAATTTTCAAAAAGATAAAATCCCTTAATCAGGTAGTCTCTTGCAAGACTTCATTGTAAATGCCTTAACAGGGTGAACACTGCGATACCGGGATTAGTTCCTTTAAGAAGGTAGTTTGGAATAGGACTTTATATAATTCTAACAATATTCAATCTCTCCTAATAGAGTGAGTCACCTAGAAAGTGATATATTGTAAGCTCCTAACATAGCACTCTTTTCTACTTTAGTGAGAAGATTGTGGGTCTCATCTCCACCCTGGTTTTTCCCTCTGACTAAGGGTTTCCACAATAAAAATTTGGGTGTCCATGTATTGTCATTTCATTCACTATACTTTTACTTTACCATTACAGTTATATGTTTATTAGTTTGGAAGTTTCTTTTTCTGCTATGCAAAGGTATAAGTAGTAGTCTAAAAGTTTTATGAGTACTGATCCCCCCTTGGTACCTATTATTTCCAACACTAATAATAAAACTTTTTTAGGATGTCTATGCAAGACACTAACAATCAAAGTGTCAAATAACTTGATTTAAGGTAATTGTAAGAAACAGATACATTTTGACTCCATTGCCCAACAGATAGAGGAACTGACCATTAAATAACTAAAAATATCAATTCGCCAAATAATATATTTATATAAAATTTTATTTTTTAGGAGTAAGAGTAGGAGTACGGTTTAGATTAAAACAAGTTATCTCAAACCTTTATACCAATTTGGGTAAATAATTAGAATTATTACAATCATTCAGGAAGGTTCACTCACCCTTGTCTAGAATAAGTGCAAGAATTTAAAACTATATTGGTTTCTTTCATTAGTTAGTCAAAATTAATTATCGAACCTAATTATAAAGCTTGACATACTTTTAGGATTTAGCAAACCAGCTAGGATATTGAGCTCTCGACACTAGTCATGAAAATCTTTAAAAAAATCTATATGATACAAATATTTCCCTTAAAAGGAGTTGCTTAAACTTTACCAGACTTGTGCATTTTAATGTTCATTAAGTGTTGCTTTTGACATGAGCTTGTTGAATTTCGTGGGTTGATTTTTTCTAAATTTGTTCTATCCTTTAATCGAAAATATTTATTGAAACAAAAGGAACGAGGAAAAAGATAATAATTGTAACCATTCATTAGGAAAAGTTACGTGTACAAATCATCGCAGTTTACATCGCTTTAACTTTTCAAGACAGAGCTATTACCGATATGGTTTACTATACTTTTAGCCTGTTTGGGTACTGGAATACCATATCTTGGATATGGTCAATTCAGGAAGATGTTGCATCTCCAGGAAGATGCTTATCTTCAAAATGAAATCCGAAATATGGTCTAACCCGTTTGGTTCACCCGGAAGATGAATGAGAAGATGCATAAGGAATTTTAATTCTTTATTTTTTAATTTCTTTGAATATGGTGTGTATATATACACACA